>VWYP01026645.1:0-45934 GCA_013400435.1 Pycnonotus jocosus | reverse complement strand
TTTAAGGTGCCTTCCAACACAAAACATACCACAATTCTATGATTCTGTTATTCTGTTTTCATGATACTATCTTATGACAGAGTAGAAATATTAGCAAGTTCATTAACTGAACATTTTATGTCAAAAGTTCGTCTTGATCCTGCAGGAAATGTCATCATTGGTGATGATGGTCCAAAAAGCTGGGAAATTTTCTTTTAAACCGTTGTTCAATGGTGTTTCTCAGCTCAGAGATATTGTCTTAATCTTGTTTGAATGGATTTCATGCAGGTTTCCATAAATTCATAGAGATTGTTATGACAGAAAAAAAGTTACACAAATCCCAGATATTTCTAAAACAGGCACAGTCTCCAGCCTATTCAGTTATACCAGCCTCTAGAGGCAGGTTTAGAGTCACAGTGAAAAGGAAGAACATCACAAATTCTTAACTCCAGTGAGACACTGATGTCATGCTAAATGATATTTCTCTGTCCTTTATTTGTAAATAGTTGCCTTTCTCTACATATCAATGTTTATAAATCAATGTTTATATCAATGCTTATAAAATCTGATGGACTTTAAAACATGCAAAAAGGGATTAAATGAATTTAGCAGAGATCTGAGGAGTATTTAGCATTTTGTACAGAATTAATGTATCCCCCAGTGTTTAGCATCTCTCATCTAATACCAATTAAGTTTCTTCTAGAATTAGTAAATCTGTTTCATTTACTTACTTAGAAGAAAATATTTAATAGATGCCACAGGAATTTTGCAAATTGCTCTAGTTCTGATTCCGATTATTAGGAAACCATGTCAAATGTATAAATAATTTATAGCCTTAAATTAGTGCTCTTTCATACTTAAATCTTGGGGATAGATGTAGGCTCAGAATATTTCATTATAACTGCTTTAGTTATACTTATTTCTTAATTGAGGTTCATATTAAGGTGAAATAGAAGCATATTTAGGATGGAGATAAGAGTGTTGTTGTCATTATCTCTAAAGGACAAAATGGCGCCAGTATTTAGTAAAAGTATTTAGTAAAAGTATTTAGTCAATCTCAAGATGTCGTGATTAAACAAAAGTCTGACAAATTATTTTAGGCTTAAACACCTAAAATTAGAGGAGGTGGAAAACAATTTAATAAACTTAGTGTGAAGTGGAATATGTCCTAACTCTGACTGATGGGTGACCAGTTAGACATTTTCTGCAGTGAGTTACAATTTAAATTAAGAGCTTTTCCCTTTAGAGCTTGATTTATCTTTAACATTAATTGAAATATTTTTAGAATTTTTGAAGAACTGCTGCTTTTTGTCTTGATGATGCTTGAGGACATTTACTTGAGTCATTTATTGCAATCAAATTGATGCTGTGGGCAACATTTGCTGAACTTTAGTTGAGAGGTAGGAAATTTCATCTGATTCAAGCCCTGCCTAGACCTAAACAGATTCCGAATATTTATCACACATCAACTTTTTCACTGAAACAAAACTAGGAACTGCAGGAGAAATATTCACAGCATAAAAGCTGCAACTGTAAATTGGCACGTAATTATCCTCTTGTTGGTAGTCTCAGCACACAGGTGAAATCTTAACTGTGCAAATGGTACTGAATTTATGTCCATTTTGCTGTCCATGACAGACTCAGACACTTTGATGTGGCATAAATGGGAGGTTTGATTGCTGTTGCACATTGGAAATTATTGTGAGCCTTTTCTTCTTTTCTTCTTCTTCTTCTTTTTTTTTTTTCCTTTTTCCCCAGGATTTCCAATTTTCTTCCAAAAACACAGAAGGAGAAAGCTATTTGAGGTCAGCTATAAGGCCTGGTAAACCCTTATTTACTGAAGATATCTGGTAGCTTTTAATCTCATAGAGAAAACACTCAAACAGGATGTGCTGGTTCCCTTCCTGGTGAGCTGTCAGGTGCTATCAGACATGTCCATGTCAGTTTATTTCTAAGGAGAGGATGAGAGAGGAAAACACAGATTTTTCCATCTTCTGTAATCCCTTTGAGCCTGGAAGGATTGCAGGCAATTGTAGGATAACACACACATGGCTGCAGCCCATAAAATTCCCCTTTAGGTAGACAACAATTCCCAACAAGTTGTTTAAACCTCCTCAGCCATCACACAGGAGGGATCAGTAATTCCAGAGCGTGATTCATCCCAGTCTGAGATGGATGTCTAACATAAGTGGGATGAATTACTCAGCAGACACATTATGTCTCTTCAGAGGCACAAAGGGACTGAAATAATTATGTCACCTAAACTGTGGAGAAAAAAAACCTCAAAAACCTTACAATAACATTTTTAGTGTTAGAGAATCAAGAGATTAAATCAAGATAATAAAGAATAAAGAATCAAGAGAATAAAGGCATTACTTTATTCTGGCCAGGATGTTCTGGCCAGGATGTGCAACAGAAATAGTTTCATCCATGCATTCCCTGGGTTGTGCAGAGAAAATCCTTCCATAACACATGAATTTTTGTAGATTTTTCGTATATTTTATACAGCCAAAACCCTGAGAAATTCATTGGTTTGATGTTCATTTGTCCCAAGTAGAGCAGTTCTTAGCATTTGAGTTCCTACTGGATATGGATTTCTTTGCCTCCGATGCTAATTAGGTTCTCATTCTTATCTGTCTTTACCTAGACCAGG
Source organism: Pycnonotus jocosus (assembly GCA_013400435.1). Lineage (NCBI taxonomy): Eukaryota > Metazoa > Chordata > Aves > Passeriformes > Pycnonotidae > Pycnonotus > Pycnonotus jocosus. The sequence continues at coordinate 43,302 of VWYP01026645.1, read as the reverse complement.
TGTCTCTGACCATGCCAGGGGTGATGTTTGGAGTTGATGTTCATTAATGGTCGTTAATGATCATTAATGGTCGTTAATGGTCATTAATGGTCATTATCTTTTGTGTATCTCCTGTGCTACCCCCAGTCTGCTGAGATGTTCAGCTCATCAGACCTCACCTGGTGGAAGAGTCCCCTGAAAAGGAACTTCAATCCCTTTCCCCTGGTGCAAAGGAGAACAAAAGTGACTTTAGTTACATGAAAAAAACCCACAACTTTATATAATTTCCAACAAGTAGAGAGAATGAGCTCAGGCAGGTGGTAGAGGCAAATCTGCATCCCAGTGTGTAATCAGGAACTCAAGGGTAAGAGGAGGCAGGGACAATTTACAACATCAAACCTCACTGTTATTCAGCAGCCAAAGCTTAATTACTCAAAAAAATGGCCTGCAAAACTTGCACAAACAGATGCAGTTCCAGAAAAAAAGGTTTCCCCAGTTGATGAACAAAGCTACAAATATCCATGTATGCACACAGAGGCTCTTAGAGTGCACCATTAATGTGGCAAAAATCCCCCCCACAACACAACCACTTCATTATTCACTCTGATGTCTGAAGTTTGGACCTCAGGAAAACTTGTCCACCACTCTAAGGACTATTTGTGAAATCTGGGGATTGAGATTCTTCTGTCACTTCCAGTTACTTACATGTTTCTTTGTGTTCTCCTGTGATTTCATATTAAAAAATGAACCTATTTGCTGCAAAGCCTTTCCTGCCAGCTAATGAAACAAGGTATGGTAAAGTTATCTTCTTGTTGGTCATAAAATTCCCTTTAATTTGTTTTTGTTCTTCATTATTCACTACAGAGTAAAGGATTATTCCAATATTTTACAGTCACTAGCTAAAGCAGAGTGATTTGTCTGTCTCATGACATGCTATCAATCATCCAAACAATTCAACTCTTCAGGTATTCTGTCTGAATGTGAAAATAATTAGAGCAAATAAAGTTATATTGGTTAAAGTTATATGGAGTGAATTCCAACTCCAGGATTTATCTTTTTTTTTTTTTAAGTTAGTAGCAATATATTTCCACGTAACTATGTAAAATATATTCTGATGGATGCTTACAGTTAATGGCAGTATTACACATATTTTTTACTATGTTAATTCTTGTTATGTTAAGATTAGTCACCCTGTTCATGTGCCTGTGAAGACATTTCTCAGATGACAGGATTGCCTGATTCATCTCTAAAGTCTCTCCACTTTTAGCAGTCAGAGTTACCAAACTCATACAAACACAAATGGACTTTTCTACATTTCTTTGACTGTAATTGCACTGGTCATCTTTGCTGCTGAACAGTTTCGTCTTAGAAAATCTTTTCTGGCTGTAATAATGTGGCCTTTGAATCAGTCCTCTTGCCCACTTTTCACTCAATGCATTGTGCTTGATCTCACAAAGTCCAAAATTTGTGATTTGAAGGCAAATAGGAAACAGAAATGAATGATGGGCTTCAGATGAGACAGCAAACCACTGAAGGAAACATTGAAATCATTATTTCTGTGAACATCTAAGGGCATCCAAACTTCTCTGGGCAATCTGTGCCAGGGCATCCCCATCCCTTAAATAAAAACTTTTGTACATAGATGTTTGAAATGCAGTTTATATAAGCTGAGAAAATACTTCCTTTCTTCCTTCTCCCTCTTTTGTCTAAAGCCTGTTGAATCTAGCAGCCTTTGCAGTTTTACATAAAAGAGCTTGGCATTGTTGCTGCTTAAATAGGAACCATTTAATCATCAACTCTATTAGGGGACTAACTGGGACTTGCTATTCTTTAATTTACTTGCAGACTTTTTGCTCTTGCTAAATGTTTTTGGTTTAGTGTTCTGGAAATAAATCATTAGCAAATGTGCTCAGTAAAGCCTGGAGGAACAAATTACCTGTTGAGGTAATTTGAATGCTATTTTTTAATGCTTTTTATTTGTGTGTAGGAGGATGGACAAAGCTGGGGCTTTTAGGAGATTTACCTACTCCTGAAAGTGTCACTGTTTGACTGTGTGGTCTCAGATAAATTATTTTAGCCAGCCTTCTCCAATTTGCATGACTAAATCAAAGTATGTAAAAAAGGCTTTGTTGTCTCAGGAGTTCAAACACTGCTGCTCTTACTTCAGTTAAAAATAATAAATCCAGAAAAAAATGTGACTTGCAGGAGAGGAGGCCAATGGTGTGTGTGATTTTTATGTCTCTGTGTGTGCCTACAGTGTATAAAGTCAGGGCACTACGAGCTGTAATTCTTTCCTAAACCCCTAAACCCTACAGGATAAACTACACTTTGCTAATAAACATGCTCAAGTTAAAAAATGTTTTTATCACTTAAAATTTAATCTGGAATCCATCCAAATTTTTCCAGTTTTGTAAAACTGATGTAAAGCTGTTTTCTCCTGTTATTTTTCCCTGTTAGATGTGATTGAGTTTGGGATCCTTGAAGACGTTCTTGCAGACCAAAAAGGAGGGTGGTTTCCCATGAGCACCTTACCCAGTAGTGCCAGAATTATAACTCTGTTTTGATTTCCATGACCAAGGAAGGGATTTCAGCCAGAATAAACAAACACTTTAAAAGGTACCTGTGTTAAAATTGTGTTACAGATTCAGCTGGCAAATTTAAATGTACCCAAACTGTTTCCGTCCTTTTCTTCCTCATGTGTGCAGCCTCCCCTGCATTTTTTCCAAACAACAGTGATCCCATTATATTATGGTTTTCACAGCTCTGAATCCTTCACAGACATTTATTAAATCATAATCTCTACCTGGCAAAAATGGGCTGCATTTCTATATGAAGGGTGAGATCTACCTTAGGTACAGAGACTCATTAGACAAAGATTTAGATTTAAGATTTAGATAGAGAAAACCAATCTGGTAGCCCTGAATGGGCCACTGAGGGTCTGAGACTTGTAACAAGAATGTCTTGGTGTTCTTATTTGTATTCCAGCCTAAAAAGAGTTTAAGGGTTAGTTGGGTGTATTGTCATAGGCTTATCTGAGTGAAAAATAGAGGCACAGAAATAACAGGAGGTGTCTCAGATTTCCAGGAAATGGCCTGAATAGAGGCCTCTAGGGTGCTAGACCAGTGTATTTACTGTACAGTCATAAGCCCACTCATTAAAAGGCCATTAAGCAAATTAGAAAGTGGGTAACCACTCCTCACAGCCTGTTGTTTATTTGCAGGTCAATGTAGGCTAACCGAGCTTTTTGTTCTTCACAAACACTTCTCACGACATTAACAGATTTCAGTAAAAATCCACTTCATTTATTACCATTTCAGGCTCACTGGAAGAGATAAATAGGACATTAAACATGTACAGAAGTTTAAATTAGCAAAATCCCATCTGTTCCCATCCTTCCTCTAGAAAAGCAGGAGCCTACAATCCATCAGTCTTGTGGCACCAGCCAAGCAATTAAGGCTGCTGACACAGTCCTTTCAGAGTGACACGTTGGAGCTGAATGCAAAGTGAGTTTTGGTGTGCAGTGCACGCTCTGGGGAAGGGGGATAAAACCACACAGGCTTTTTTCAGCCCTTTTCCACCTCAATAGGGCATTGAAATGAGTGTTGAGAGGCAAGGAAGATAGCTGGCTCACCCTAAAAATCCAAAATTACCCGGTTTTACAGCTGAAGCCAACTCTGCTGCAGTAATAATGACTTTCCTATGGAGACATAATTGTGGGGTAAAGTAGTTAATATTCCTGACATTACCAACCACACACCAAAATTATCATATGAATGAAACCCACGTGTCAGGTATCACATATGAAGGAGGATTCAGGACTGAAACAGCTGCAGGAATGGTTTAAAGAGGGGCTTTGATAATGATTTACTGCAAACCCAGCAGTCCTCAGAGGGATTATGCAAGATTCGAGCATGCAGCAAAATCTCAAGGAAAAATAAACCATGTCCACAGTATCAGATCCTTGCTGGCTTGGTTTTTCTGTCAGCTGGGAACTGGGATTGACAATCAGCACCTTTCCAGCACTTGAGACAGTCCCAGGAGCTGAACTTGAACAGCTCAAGTGCTGATATATTTCATTTCAGTCAAGAAACAAGTAATGTCACATAGAATTATGATTGCTCGAAATGGGAGCCTCTATTTCACTTTCTACAGAAATTTTGATGTATTCAATTAAATAGTCTTTTCCTAAGAACAGGGTTATGGGTCCTAATGCAACTCTGTTAGGAAATAAATTATATCAAGATGATCTGATTTGCATAGATCTGATTTGATTTAGATATTTTACTTTCTCCAATGTTTTGAAGGAGAACTCCAAATCTAGCAGGTCACCTCTGTCAGAGATATACCTGTGTTTCTCAAAGGATGAGTTAAATTATAAGTCTTTAGCTGTTAGGACAAAATAAGAGGAGATAACCTTGAGGTAGGACAAGCTTAAAAGAAGAAGAGGACTGGGAGAGTGTGGGAGAGATGGGCCTGGAGTAGATCACAGTGAGTTTCATGAGGAACTGCAGTGATGGGACACAGGAAATGGCTTCAAATTGAAAGAAAGTAGGTTTAGATCAGATGTTAGGGAGAAATTCTTCGCTCTGAGAGTGGTGAGATCCTGGCACAGATTACTCAGAGAAGCTGTGGCTGCCCCATCCTTGGTACCTAAAAATTGAAGATGACAGCTGCAACATTTGAAATACCTGTAAAATTCTGTTGGTTTTTTTTGTTTGTTTGGTTGGTTGGGTTTTTTTAAGAACAAATTTTATAGTGGCCCCAATGTAAAGGAATGTCAGGGTCAATAGCCAGGGATTTCGTCAGTAACCCATTAGCAATGCTGCTATAGCATTTTTCTCTTCTGAATCTGTTTCATGATTTCTTCAACAACACAGTCGTGGTGTTGGTTCACTCTCTCCAGTGCTTCCTAAAAAAAGGAAAGTGGGAAACAGAGGAACCTCTGACTGTTTCCAGATCTTTTGTCCTGACTCAGATGAGAGAATGATAATTCTGCTATTTTCCCCTCCAGAAGTTCCAACTTTTTTACAGTCCAGCAAAGAGGGAACCAGTTCCTCTTCATAAAACACCAATGGAAAAGTCAAAATCCCATTGACCAAAACTACTTTGGGCCACATTTCAATTACCATTCAACTGAATGATTGTAACAGCAATGATATAAGAGGAAGGTGGTGAGTAAATCTTGATACTTAAGACAGGCAAGCTTTGGCTCCCTGCAGAGGAAAGGGAATGGGAGAGAGCAGTAGGCATTTTATTGAAGAATCATGGAAGAATTGTAATTTGTTCAACTTCAACCAATAGTAAATAATAGGAAAATACTCACCATTCTTATTAAATGGCACATTTACCTTCCATGTTTTTTCTTCTTTGATAGGTTGGAGAGAAAGTAACGTCACCATGGGAAGTGGGAGATAGAAAAATTTCAGTCAGGTCCTGAAAAGAGATGTGGCAATACCTCTGATAATGGAAATGTGGAATCCATTTATTGAAAGCTTTCTACATCTGAACAAATCACCCATGGCTACATTCATTGGCACTGAAGAGCTGGAGTTTAAATTAGTTGTGGAAGCACTGGCATCTGGTAATAATGCCTTAAGGCACCTGAGACCTCAGATTGATAAAACACCAGACCTTTAAGAGACCCAAGCTCTTTTGGACCACTAAATAGATCCCCAAAGGGATATTCCAGGGCATCTCCAGCTGCACTGATGTTTTTGTTGAGCTGCCTCAGTTGAAGTTATACTCAAGAGAATCGATAGAATTAATGTGTAATTCAAGTCCTCCCAAGGTAGGAAGTGAATCAGAATTGTGCTCCTGCCATTCTGTGCACACAATGTCCTCCAGCTACAGCACAATCTCAGATAACTTGGTTCAGCACAGACACCTACACTGTAGGCATCCGAATTTAGTGTGGATGAATCCTGCTAGGATTGAATTCAGGCACTTTGAATATCTCCTGCTGAGCCACGGTGACACAGGGAGCTCAGCTCTGACACCACCATGCTGGCCCTGGCCTGCTGATATTGGGCTCCTTTGTTTTTGTTATTGCCTGTTATCCTTGGTGGATATCCTGTGATTAATATGGAAAAGTGTAACCGCTGCTGTGATTAACTTTTCCAATTCTAAGGTTTGGCTCAACAGTATCAGTTTTTCTGCCAGCCTCGAGCAAATATTAAAGGCATGCTGGAAATGATGACATACCCCATAAAATACTGGGCTTCTGTTCCATATAAACCACATCTGAATTGAAAATATTGTTCTTCTTAGATAGACACTATATTTCTTCCCTCTGCCTTGCCACAAGCAGGCTCAGGGAGATAATGACCCTGGCCTTAGAAGGCCACATTATTCACCTTGAACAGTAGCAAGTAATGCAGTTTCAGTTTGCTAAAAGTACTGCTTCCCAGGCTGAAATTACCTGGCAAACATAGATGGATGGGCAAATGGTCTTCAGCAAGAATTGATTCTCCCTCCTGGAGCTTTGCATGTTTGTGTCTTTGTGTGTTTGAGTCTTCCTTCTTCCCACTGATTACTGAAAAAACCCCTTTTTCCCTCCACACAATAGCACAGTTCTGCAATGAACTGGAAGATGGATACCTAATCTAAGATGAATGCAATGCTAAAGGGAAAAACCTTCTGATTATTTTGTGGAAGAAGAGAGAAATGATTGAGAGTGTCACAGTCCCTCGTCTGTTCCCCTGAGAGCAGGTTAAAAAATCCATACTCCCTTACATCATTTGAATGCATTTTCTTCAAGACTTTTTCTGGTTTTCCTATACACTTATAAAACCCAGAGCAAAACCCAAAATAGTTAGTAAAAAGTGCTGAAGAGCAAGTTTGGAAGGGGGTGGAAACTTAGGAATTTCAGAACTTGCAGGCATTCCTGTGGGTGCACCTCAAGCACACAGACTGTTTTTTGGAAAAGTCAGGACCTGAGGAAGTGCTATTATCATTACCATTATTTTTATTATTACTAGTAGTGGTAATAATAATAACAATAATAATTTTGATTATTAAATGGTTCTTATCTCAAGCCTTTACCTTTTTCTGATTCTTCCCATCCAATTCTGAGAGAGAAAGTGAGTGAATGGCTGCCTGGTAATTGTAGCTGGGATTAAGCCATGGCAGTCAACTCTCCATTTTTTGCCTTCATAAGGAGAAATATGTAAAGAAATATATTCCATGATAGCACTGAGACTGATAGTCTCAGGCAGTTCTGAGACTGAAAGGCAAGGTCTCCACACCATGAAAGCAGAGCTCTGCATGCCAGTGCTGTCAATCCTCTTTAAAAATCATGATTCCCAGCAGTTATGCCCAAGGTCACCCAGCTGACCCTTGGCAGTTGTGACTTGCAGCAGGAGTTAAATGCCCAGCCTACTCAGAGGTCGGTTTCGCTAATATAACTCAGTGGTCTTTTCATCACATTTATTGCAATTGTCTCCTTTGGATTTTCTCTAAAAATAATAAGGGCCAAATTGAAAATACAACGAGAGCTGTGGTTATCAGGACATCCCTCTTATCTGAGAGCAATCAGTTATACAACTACAAAATCTGATGTGTGTTGAAAACCCAGTGCATTTATTTATAACTGGGGGTATCCATATAAACCCCCTGGCTCTAATCATGTTCAGATAAACAGCTTGAGGCTGCATTATTTTATTTCTAAAGACATGGCTTTGCTGTTCAAACACAACCAGCAAAACCCATCCTTGATGCTTAATTTTCCTCCTTTGGCTGCCGGGAATGTTTTAGTAGGGTTCACATTTTGATTGCATTTTCTATCAGAGCAGAAGGAAAGGAGAGGGCTGGAGAAGAGTCTGGGAGCACTTTTAAAAGACTGAGGCAAAATGTGTTTTCTCTCTCACTTTCTGTGAGAAGCAGAGGAGCCCAGCACAAGTTGCATTAACCCTGCAGTGCTGCTGATTGAGGCTTCTGCTCCTTCTGTGGGAGGAAAAGCACCTTTGGCATGGAATCCCGGAGTCAGTAATGTCAGAACAAACCTTTCAGACCAAGTGCAAGTCAGCACAGCACCCACTGCTGAATCCACACATTTTTTGAACATTTCCAGTGATGGTGACTCCTCCACTTCTCTGGACAGCCTGTTCCAATCCTTGAAGTTTGTTGTGAAATCCAGTCCAAACCTCCTCTGGTGCGATTTGAGGCCATTTCCTCTCATCTTGTCACTTGTCACCTGAGAGAAGAGGCATCCTCCAGCAGCAAGTTGATTCATACTTGTTTAGCACCACCAGCAGATCAAACCCCAAGTCATTTTTGTCAGAATTTCAACTTGGAAAAGTTTGATTTCTAAAATATGAAAAAAAAAAACCCTGTATTATCTCATTTTCCCACATTAGATAAAAATGCTGTCTAGTGTTGTTAGTTATATTTCATTAATATGAAGTATATTTTATTCAATACTTTCTGCACAATAGCAAGGGCTTCATACAATGGTAATTTTAAGATATTCATTTAGAGGGAAATTTAAAGGAGTGTTTTCTTTATTGAAAGGAAAACATTTTGACTTTGTCAGAACTATAAGATGAAGTGATGATGGTTCATTTTATCATTTTCATGTTAAAAATGCCACAGAAATAGGGCACATTTCTTTGAAGTGTTTAGATTAAATTGCACTTTCTGCTGAAAAATTGTCTTGTCAATTTTACTCTTGGCTGGTTTTCCTCCTCCTTTTCATCTTTTTGTCCTATGTGTGTGAGGTTGCCAAGCCATCCTTTCCACTTAAAACTATCCAGTTGTGGGGTATGGATTTCAGGGGGGAAGAGGAATAATTTCTTGTGCTGTTGCTGATATAGCAGCACATTCCATGATGTGGTCAAAGAGTTGCACTGTGCTTATCCTCACTAAATTTTGTTGAATTCAGGGCAGATAAACCAACCCAGAATCTTAATTTATAGTGCCCCGACATGGACCAGGAGCTGAATCTCAAAATAAGAATCACAGAATATTTTGGGTTGGAAGGGACCTTAAAGATCCTCTTGTTTCACCCCTCTGACATGGGCAGGGACACCTTCCACTATCCCAGATTGCTCAGAGCCCCATCCAACCTGGCCTGGAACACTTCCAGGGATGGGGCAGCCACAGCTTCACTGAGAAATCTGTGGCAGGGCCTCACCCCCCTCACAGGGAAGAATTTCTTGCTAATATCTATTCAGAACCTGCCCTCCTTCATTTTCAGGCCAGTGTAATCTGTAAATAACATTGTTTATACCCACTTCAGCCATATTTGCAATATTGGCCAATTTCAGACAAATTTAACAGAGAGGTAGAAGTCACAAACATTATATTCTTAAACACTTTGTGAAAATTACCTAATGAAAGAGAGAGAATTGTTAATTTCCCTGCCCAGACAGAAATTGCTCCATTAACTGAATGCTTTGCAGACACAAAGGGATCCCTTCAGGATCCATAAGTCCAGGAGAAACCTTTTGGCACTTTAGTTTTTTACGAACCATTTACCAAAAATCATAAAACAAAACAGTTCCCCAGATGCTTCTATTTATACAGCAGACAGGCTGGCTAATCCTCAGAGTGTCAGGAATCTCACATTTGCATTTCTACAGTTGCATAAGAATATAATTAATATTGAACTATGAAGTTAAACAATAAGACATGCCTAAAATTGCCTGGAAAATTCAGGTGTTGCAAACAAAATTCACAAGTCCATTATGGAAATGGGGTGTCAAATAATCTTCAGGATCTTTCCAATGCTTACAACCCTTTCAGATTCACCAGGGAGCCAGTTCATCCAGTGAGATTTGCCATGAGCAGCTCCTCTCTGTGCATGGAAAACCTGCAGCACCCTCACTCTGATGAGTTAAAGGTGCAAAATTCAGCAGATCAATATTTCTTTGTTTGTCCAGGCAAACTGTGTGAACCATGATGACAAAAAATCCCATTGCTAGGCCAGAATAAGGCCATGGCAGTGCAAGAATAACATAAAATTACAGAATGGTTTGGGTAGGAAGAGACTTTTAAAGATTGTCTTGTCCAACTCCAGGCAATGGGGGCATATAAAATCATAGAATCATAGAAAATCTTGTGTTGGAAGGAACCCTCATGAATCATTGAGTCCAAATCCTACCCCTGCACAGGACAGTCCCAAAAATCCCCCCCTGTGCCTGAGAGAGTTATCCAAAAGCTTCTGCTATGAGCCATAGGAAAATGAAGGTTGATGGGCAAAGAACAAAGGTTAGAAATCTTTGTCTACTGGAGCAGATGCATTTGTTGACAAAAGGGAGGTGATAGAGCTCAACAGATCATTTCTAGGTTTCCTGGAATATTCTGAGATTGCAGAGGGATGGCACTAAGACAAAAGAGTGGGTGAGAAAGCACCCACATGGTAGAAAGTCCTAATTTAAAACACATTTCCTGCACAGCACTCTACACACACTCATAGGAAATCCCAGTGCAGATCTCCCAGTGGCCAAAATCATCAGGCATTTCTGCATTTACTTGGACATAGCTCTCCTTCTTTTCTGTGAAAGTTTCTCTCATTTTGGCATGAATTCCTAAGTGATCAGGGAGAATGCCTCAAAAAAACTGTAAGAATTTCACGCAGTTTTACATAAAATGAATAATTTACATAGTTTTACATGAGGTGCATGATTAAATTCTGGAATTCATCATCAGAGCCTGTTATGTAAGGGAAATGTATACAGAGACTCAGAAAGGGTTAGGACCAATTCACAGAGAAAAGGTGATTCAGGAGTTGTGGAGTCTGGTGACTCAGAGCCAATCAACTTCTTGAGCAGGTGTAAATCTCTGATTTATGGAGAGGGTAACATTAATCTAAACTTGCCTTGTTTCTGATGCTGTTTCCATCAACACCTATAACATTCTGTTCTCAGAGACTGAATGTTGGGCAAGAGGGACTGATCCAGTTGAGCAGTTCTCACACAGTTTTATTTGCAAATGCAATCCTTGGAATTAAGAGAAAGAAGCAATTTTATGAGCAGAGGCAGCATGACAGCACTAGGAGCAATTGTGAAATGTTTTCCACTAAAAAGCTGAAAATTAAGAGCTCTGTTGTTTGCTTTCTAGCAACTAAATGTTCACATTTCAGTTGGAAGCTAATTAAAGGCAAAAAAAAAGTCAATAAAATTTTGCTGGTGAAACAGTTGTTTTCCAAAAAAACCACACATTGTCCCAATATAAATAGCTTTTCCTTGTGTAAAATAGGAAAGCCCAAACCAAATCAAACCAAAAGAACCACCACACACTTTTTTTTCCCCCCATGTAAACACCATAGTGAAATAATGACAAATATGCATTTCACACCCCTCTCTAAATGAGTGTTGAGAAAATATGCAAAAATTACATAATCACTTTTTCCAGTCAACAGGGAGGTGATGAAAGACAGCCAAAATGGCTTCACAAGGACAAATTGTGCCTGACAAATCTGGTTGCCCTCTTTAATGGAGTGACTGGAGGATAAGGAACAGCAGCTGATTTGATCTACCTCAGCTACTGTAAGGTCTTTGTCACAGTCAAACACATCTTCCTGGTGGTTAAACTGGGGAGATTTGAGTTTGCTGGATTCACTTTTTGAGGGGTTGGGATGGCTGCATCCAGCTGGAATGGGTGTCCTATGAAGAAAGGTTTGGAGAGTTGGTTTTGTAGCCTAAAGAAGAGAAGGCTCCAGGGAGACTTTATTTCATAGAGTCATGGAATCATGGAATCATGGCATCACAGAGCCATGGAATCATAGAATAAACTGAGTTGGAAGGAGCCCACAAGGATCAGCAAGTCCATCTCCCGGCCCTGCACAGGACAATTCCAAGAATCCTGCCATGTCCTTGAATGCTTTTTCAAACACTTTCGAGCTCTGTCAGGCTTGCTGCAGTGAGCACTTTCCTGGGGAGCCAGTTTCTGTGCCCAAAACCCCTCTGGAGGAAGAATCTTTTCCTAATATCCAACCTAAACCTCCCAGACATGACTTCAGGCCACTCCCTCAAATCGTGTCACTGTCACTACAGAGCAGAGATCAGTGCCTGCCTCTCCTCTTCCCCTTGTGAGGAAGTCGTGAGTGCAATGAGGTATCCCCTTNACTGGGGAGATTTGAGTTTGCTGGATTCACTTTTTGAGGGGTTGGGATGGCTGCATCCAGCTGGAATGGGTGTCCTATGAAGAAAGGTTTGGAGAGTTGGTTTTGTAGCCTAAAGAAGAGAAGGCTCCAGGGAGACTTTATTTCATAGAGTCATGGAATCATGGAATCATGGCATCACAGAGCCATGGAATCATAGAATAAATGGAGTTGGAAGGAGCCCACAAGGATCAGCAAGTCCATCTCCCGGCCCTGCACAGGACAATTCCAAGAATCCTGCCATGTCCTTGAATGCTTTTTCAAACACTTTCGAGCTCTGTCAGGCTTGCTGCAGTGAGCACTTTCCTGGGGAGCCAGTTTCTGTGCCCAAAACCCCTCTGGAGGAAGAATCTTTTCCTAATATCCAACCTAAACCTCCCAGACATGACTTCAGGCCATTCCCTCGAATTGTGTCACTGTCACCACAGAGAAGACATAAGTGCCTGACCCTCCTCTTCCCCTTGCGAGGAAGTTGTGAGTGTAATGAGGTCTCCCCTCAGTCTCCTCCAGGGTGAATAGACCAAGTGTCCTCAGTCACTACTCATGTGGCTTCACCTCCAGACCCTCCACCATTCTTGTGGCCTCCTTTGGATGCTGTCTAAGAGTTTTATACCTCTCTTACACTGTGCTACCCAAAACCTCACACGGTATTCAAGGAGAGGCCACCCCAGTGCAGAGCAGAGCAGAGCAGGGCAGAACAATCCCCTCCCTTGCCCAGCTGGTGATGCTGTCCCTGATGGCCCCAGGACAGGGTTGGTTCTCCTTGGTGCTGACTCTGTAGACTCATATTCAACTTTCCATCTACCAGGACCATTTTCATTGGTCTTTGGGACATCTCAGTGCTCTCGTTTGCCTTCCAAATGGCACCTACTGACTCTGCAAAAGAGCCATTGACCACCTCAGCTACTCATATTTTTTTCTATGTAAGAATTATTATAGAGTTTCATCCGTCTAAAGGAATTAATGTTATTTGGAGTGCAGGGAAGAGAGCAGATATTTTAACTGGAAACACTAGTGACCTTGATTGAAAGTCAGCAATTTTTATTTTCTAGGTGGCTGGAAGAAAACAGCTAAAGGAGAACAATCTTTTAACATTTTCTAAACTCGTTAAAACTTTTCAAAAGTCAGCAGCCCAAAGAAGCCATTTTAGGAATTATTCAAGCTCAGATGCCAAAGGCATCCATTTCAGTACTTAGTGAATCTCATGGTTTGGGAATTAGCTCAGGACTTTGCACTTAATGCTGTGTGAGCAAGGAAGCACAAGAAGCAAAAGCTGTGCTGGACTCCTGCTGAGGTGGAGTTTTACAGAAGATGGGTAAATTTAATAGATAACACTGAGCGGCTAAAATGACTTGATGAAGAAGCACAACTGTGGGATCTCAGAGGCCACACCAGATAGCAGCATCCATCACCCAGCTTGGTAATTAGTATCCTAAATTTGTGCATGCTTTGTATACTCACAATCAAGATAATGCTGCAATGACAACAGCAAAAAATATTTTTTTTCATCTCTCATGATATGGTCTTGCTATCTGGTCCTCACTCTTTCCACACTGATATTCAGCTTTATTCTGTCCTTGATTTGCCATGCCTCAACATCCAAATTCCTGGAAAATATTTTTCAAAGAGAGGCAATTTTCATGTCTCAAAGCCTGCTGAAATCTGAGTCTGTACCTCTCTGCAGAATGCCAGGCTCACTCCAAGATGGATCAATATTATTCCTAGACATGGAGAAACATGGGAAACATGCACAAACAGGCTATGCCTAGAGCAGGAAAGCTGTTGAAGCTTATTTTCTACTTCATTTGGGTCCTAAATTCTTGGCTATGTAACAAAGCATAAGGGTTGATTCTTTTTTTGACGTTTGGGACTTTTACAAAGCCCCTTTCCTAGATGGATTCTCTAATTGAGGATGAAAACATATTACATCTTTCTCTGAACAGGGGCACTGATAGGATCTCTCTTCTCTCTTGTCTCCTTTTCCTGTGATTTTTGAATCTCTGTCATTTTTACCTCTCTGGCCAAATTTGTCAATTGTGGAAGTAAATTGGTCAGGCACACTAAAAGAGCAGAATTAAGGATGCTTTTTCTAACCTTATTTTTGGTATATCCTGGTTTGAGGAGTTCTAACTTTGAAAAAAATTATTTCTTCATGGAGTAGGTACAAGTGTTGATGCACAAGATGTAGCGAGAGTCAGACATAGAAGAGGAAAGCTGATGGAGCTGGGTTCCTTAGGTGATAAATTCACATTGTTCCATTAAAATCAGTAGTCTGGGAGCTTCTAGCTGTGAAACCTTAATATAACTACTAACTCCCACAAGCCCAACCATCTGACAAAACTAAGAAACAATCTTTCTTTAAGCTTTTGGGTGCATTCCCAGCACGCTTTAGGAAATAAAGTAAGATGTCTAAGTTGGTTGCCTCTCTGTCAGGCATCTCCAGAGGATAACTCAGATCAGCTGTGCTAAAACACCTGCTGGAAGAGCTTGTCTTTCTCCTCTGAGCATTCGGGAAACCTAGGTAACTAATTTAGGCTAGGCACATCAAAATTAGTTGTCCAAAGTTAGGTGAGACAGCTCTCTCCTAAAGCAGTCGCTGTTTTATAACAAGCCACCTTAGTATGCACAGGAATGTGGATCCTTCAGGGCAAGAAATTCAATACAGGTGCTAAGAACAACAATTTATCAGCCTGTTATCTGTGACTTAGAAGGAGTGAGCCTTGCTATTTGTGTCTGAGTTCCCCTGAAGAAAAATTTTATAAGCAATTTATTTTGTACAGGGAGAAGCAGTGTCCTGGCACAGCTCGAGGGGATGACAAGGATCGTAATATATAAATAATACAATCTATAAAGATGAAATATTTAGAGGGATTAAAAATGCAATAAAAGTCCAGAAATAGCCATTTTTCGAGCATGAGAAGGGAATTTTGCATTCACCTTTTTTATATATACAGATTAAATGTGAAGCCTGATTCACCACCCAATTACTGAGGTTTTAGTCTCCTGCTGAGTGGTGTCCTTTAGCACATGGTGAAGCTCAGAATGTGTATGATACCTCTGATGGATAGAGGCTCTTGTGTCTTTTTACTGAATCTGACCTTGCAGTAAGACAGGTCTAAAAGGCTGCTCAAGGTGTTCTGTAGTCCAGCCATGTTGTTCAGTCTGTGGACTGTGGCTTCTGAGATTTTTTTTTTTATTAGAAGGTGATCTGAAAAACAAACACAGATAATTTAAACACTAGTGCAGACCCTCCTGTGTCTAAGGAAACAGGAGAACAGGCTGAAGGGAAAGGGTTTAAAAGTAATAAATGAACTTTTAGTAGTAAACATATTCTTAATTGAGTGGATTAATAAATAAACTTTGGCTACACAGCATAAAGAAAACTCTGCTTCACTCCCCAGAGAAGATAATCCTCCAAAGGCGTCACTGAATTGTTCCATCTCTCAAAATGATCTCATAATTAACTTTTATGTGGATGTCTAATTTATCAAAATCACCAGTGATTAAGATTCAACCACCTTATAGACAGCATTTCCTGATACTTAACTATCCTCAAAAACAGTGAGATTTCATTTAGGTCTAACTAAATTTCTGCTATCACATCTTTTTTTTTTTTATTCTCCTGATTTTTAGCAAAACCAGTTCCACATCTTTCAGTGTTCCCTTAAAGGCCATGTGTTGTAGACCTCTGATCACTCCTAGTGCTGCTTTCTGGCCCTTCTCCAGTTGATTTACATGTTTATTGGATTTCAGTGGCCAGAAACGAATGCAGATGTTCACCTGACAGCTTTCCAGTGCTAAGAGGAATGGAAGGACCAGCTCTGGTGTCCTCCCTTCCTCGTGACAGCCTGACACTGATTCCTGTTAAGCTCTTGATCCACTCTAATCCCCCAATCCTTTGCTGACAAACTGCTACCCAGAGTTTCACTTCTCTGCTTATGTCTCCTAAATTCCAAAACAATGGGAATTATTCACTCTGTCACCATCAGCTCGAGAGCAGACAGAATCCAACATCTGCTTTGACAAGCTTCTTGTCTCAGTGGTCATCCTGGAAATACCTACCCACCTTAAAGGCCGGTGCTATTCCTTCCTACAACAGCTAATTTCGGTGAGAGGGTTGATTCAGCTCCTGGAGGAGTCAGTGTTCATCTGTTCCAAGAGATCCAGATGATCAAATGAGACCAAAGACTTCACTCTTTGGTGATTTAGGCAAGGTCAGAGCTAAGTCCAAACTCAACTGTGTTGTTTGGTTCTTGTCTTATTGACTCACATCCTTTCTTTCTTGTACTCGTTCCCACCATGGTGATTTGGAATTCTAATATTGCTCTCCAGGGTGTTCCCACCCTGGTCTTGGGGAACATGCTCCATTTTTAACCAGCCAACAGAAGAGATGGTCAAAGTTGACTGACAGACCCAGCATCCACCCTTTCATTCTGATAACGAATCACTGCTGCCTCTTTCCACTTTGCAGCAGTTTCATCAGGGGTTCTAAAGGGAGAGGAACATTTCTCTGAGGTGATCAGACAAGAAATAAAAGTCAACTGCCCAGGATACACCCCAGAAAAGCCTTTGCTCTCTTCTCTCTCCATCTCCTTGCAGCTGACTCCTGCAGCAAAGGGGAGGGTGCATATCATGAACACACTGCCCTGCATTTAAGCCCTCCACAAACAATGGCATTCCTTTAGGAGGGAAAATAACAGCCTTTCCACTGTCAAACATATGTATTTTAAACCAGTCATACAGAAATAAATCTCATTTTATCAGTGCTGGAGTCTTCTCCTGTGGCACTCAATCATGGCCCCATGGCAGCTCTGCCAGCACAAGGGCTGCAGAGCTGGGCCCAGAGATGGCAGTCACAGGTTGCTGCTGTTCTATTATTCATCTTTAGGCAGTCAGTAAATTACAGAGGAGAGATAGGAGCCCCATTTTACACGGCAGTAACAGCCTGGATTTTAGCAGAGAACAAGTCACTTTGTCTGGATTTCAGGCAATAAATCAAGGCCCAGTTGTTCAGCTATTATTTATAATATTTTATGGATATTGCCAAATAATTCAGAACTGTGATTAATGCAACCCGCTCCAGAAGCTCCACATTGTGCCAAAGCAAATTATCAGGGTTCTGTTTGAGTAGGGGAAAATGACACAGGAGAGGTATTTGTACCCCATTTATTCTTCCTAAGGTAATAGATCAATCTTAAATATCCAAGTTTCCGTGCATGTTTCATCTTCAAAGAGTACTCCGTCCAACAGCCCTGAAAAGATGGGAATTCTCATGAAGGCACTGGTCAGACACCTACTGGACATGTGGCTTTAATACTTAATTTTATTTGACTTTGAAGTTATTTCTGCTCTGAGGGAGCAACTAATTCTGTTGCTTTCAGTGGCACATGAGAGGTCTGCATGTTTTCATCAGACTTCCTCAAATATGTTTTGCAGGTGTCATAATTCCAGCTATTCTCTTCTAGCAGAACTTTCAGTTGTAGAGAGAAGTGCAAAATTTATTCCAAAGTCCAAACACGCACATGCACAGAGTGATAAAAATCTTGTAGAAATCACAGGCAATCAGTCTTGCTTCAGATGACAATACCTGGCTGAGAAAATCCTTGGATCATAGAAGAACGACCCTTTATTTACTGCCTGAAACTTGCAGATCTGGGATAAATTTTAACAAACGGGTACCTGGTCTATCTTCTGTCAGAACATTCAGAGATTTCTGCTTGGATGTATTTTATACTCAGTATCTATTTGACCACTGCATTAAGGTGGTTTTTGGTTTGTGGGTTTTTTTTTGTTTGTTTGTTTGTTTCTTTTTTTTTTTTTTTCACTTTCCAGTTCACCTCAAAATGTCTTCAGTGCTCACATATGCACAGATTTCTATCTGCAGGAAATATTACTTTAAAGACACTTTCCAAAGCTATCACACTCACAGTTTTTTTGGTGAATACTTCTAATAGGGAATGCTCTCAGTATTAAGGCTTGTGCACTGACTGAAAATGCAATAATTACAGTCAGGCAGTAATCCCTTTCCCTTCCCTTTGTCCTTCCTCTCTCCTGATTCATAAATCAGAATAGACAATTTATTGAATTAAAAATTTCCCATGTAAAAGAATCATTCTCTTAATTTAGTGTTTTTATGGTCCCTCCATGGTGCTGGAAAAGTGGAGGAGAACCCAAATGGGAAAATAAGGAGTTCAAGCACATCCTGATGCATAAATCCACCTCATTATCAGGAAGTATCAGTTCAAAGAGGTAACTTGAACAATTTGGAGAGTTTCTCATAATTTTTCTCCCTGTTTTGGTGAATTTCTGAACAAAGCTGCTCTGCAGCAGGGACTCTGATCCCTCCTTGGCCACTGCAGGAGGAAGTCAACAGCTGGAGAACAATTTCCCTCTGGTAGTTTGGAGAATGAACTGGCAGGGTAGAGGGTGCTCCAGAAAATCCTGGTTTCTGAGGCATTGCAGTCCCTTCACTATTTAAGGTGAATAAATAAACAAGACATTCCTACTGTGAGCATGTGAAGTGGTTTTATTCAGAAACTTTGCCACAATTAATCAGAGCTAGATCAAGTACCTGCCTCACATGACACATCCTCAGTTCAGTTCCTATACTGAAATATTATAGAAGGGGATTAAAAACACAGGGTTTTTCTCTGTGAGTTATAGATATGTGTATATATTTTAGATGTTTTATTATTAGGTATATATTATATATAAAAAGTCTATGTATTCCATATAAATATACATACACATTGTTGTAGTCTAAATGGACATGTGATATAATTATATGTAACATATTATAGAAACATATTTTATTTAAGAGTATTTATATTATAGATGCACATTTTTAAAGAATCACAGCATATTTTTATTAGTTTATTGCCTATGAGAAACTGAAATTTTTCCCTTGGAGCATTTTACATTTTTGTTTATTTAGGTAGAAATGAAAATAAATATTACTAATCCTGATGTTAAATTCCTGCCTGTATTTTTCCTCTAAACAGGGTAAACACAATCATCAGTGCAATGAAACCCATGGCACCAAAGCCTGCAAAGAGAATTGAAGCCTCTAGCAAGAGTAATTACAGTTGTTCCACATTTCCCAGCTAATGGCTTAATTGAGTGCCTGGAACATGTGATGCTTACAGGAAAAATCATCATTCTTATAAGTGACTTTTCCATCCAACTCTCTCTGTCATTTTGTGTGTTCTCTTGGGCACAGAAGTGGAATTTTTTTTATCTTATAGAAGTTTGTGCCACATTTAACCAACAATTACCGATTCTGTTTCTGTGTACCAGTTATCAGGATTGCAGCATTCCTAAAGCTGCAGACATGAAACAGAATCACTGATCTGCTTTTACTAATAGCATAGAAGAATCCTGATGTGAGAGGGGATTGGCATTTGGTCCTTCTAATTTCATATACATGGAACACATGGTTTCCTTTGAGCAAGTTGAGCTGTAGTAGCAGGAGTTTGTCTGTTTGCCTTCCTTTGAAGACCTAAACTACCTCTAGAGAACAAGATAATTGTCCCAGAAAAGACAATTTTTCATCATAGATACTTTCGTTGACTCCCAAGACGATTTAGGCATTCAATTTCTCAATTTTTAAATTTTCTTCATTTTCTATCTTTTGTTTTGCTTTCACCCCGTTCAGTTAAAAGAGAAAGCAAATAACAGGGCTTTGAAATTTTCTGATAGAACAATTTTCCATTTGGAAACGACAACACAACAGAATCTGTATGGAACTGTAACCACTATAGCTATTTTCAGAGGTTATTACCTACACACTTTGTAACAGGATTGTTGCTTTGACTATAATAGAGGTGCCTTGGGCCCTGACCTAATATTAACCATGCAACCCTGTTTTTCCTTGTGGATTGGAGCAGATGACCTCATGAGATTTCTGTAACCTGAGTTAATATAGATATATCTGAGTTTTACGCTGCTGCAATAAAAAAAGCAGTTAAAATATTGGAATAGTTTTCTCTGGAGTCATAGGATTTTGATTTTTCAACAGATTACTTTCTTGAACTAAATTTGAAAATGCCCTAATCCTTGTGGTACTCAAAATCCATATTGAATAGGTTTCATAGACAAAGCTAGTAGTCTTTTATTATTTCTGAGTATTATTCCTGGCATAAATAGACAGATGTCACTTAGCATTAAAGGATTTAGGATATGGTTTATCATGACCTTTGAGAACATTCACAAGGAGAAAACATGTTAGATTACATTTTAACCTAACAGAAAGCAGCAAAAGTCAGTGCACTGAATGGAGATCAACAGCAAGAAAATTGAATCTGTACCAGGTAAATGGAACTAAAACGTATGATACTGGTATTCAACAATATTCATAACTTCCACAGCCTGTGGATTTCAGCCCCATTCTGTGCCCTTAAACACAGATCATATGTCTTTCTGTTTAAAAATATATCTTCCACCTTAAACCCATACTGGTGGGTTATACTCAAGAACTATAATATTTTATTTTTTTTATGTGTAATATATTTTGCTGTATGATGTACCAGAGTGTGGCTACTCATGATTATGATCTCTGTTTACCTCCACAAAGTGCTCTCTCCTTGAGACATAAACAGCTACTTGCTCAAACACACGGCCACCATTCATCTACCTGAAAAAAAAGTTCATGCAAAAAGAAGAACAGTTTGGGGTTTTTTTGAGCCATTTCTCCCACAACAACTTCTCTCTTTTTATAGCTTTTCTTCTGCTCCAAGTTATTATTATTCTCGCGCCGTGCCATATTTCACACCACAATGTGTTTATTGGCAGCAATGTGCAATGTCCCAGGCAGCACAGGAATCCACAATTTACTGACTCCCCTCCCTCCAGTGAGCATTAAAAGATGTTCCAGTTGATCTCATCAAGTTCCTCGGTGACCTCTGGGCTGGCCTGAGTGGCAGCAGGTCCTGTGGGTAACCTGAGGTTCAGGCTAAAGAGCCAAACTGAACTTGTCCAAGGCTCATGGCTCTCTGTGCTTGTCTGATACTTTTAATTTATGTGTGCTCTGCACAGATTGTGTCTGCACCTAGGAAGAACTCTAATCCTGAGCACCATCCTCGAACTATCAGGTTGGTTGCCTATTTATATAAATTCTCAGGCAGCCCCTGCAATCAAAATCACCCAGGGGCTCTGATGATGCTTTCAACCTTCTGATTTTGCAAATGGTTTTCCCCTGGACCACTTGGTGGAAATGGGTTCAGAAAGGCTGGTGTGTCTTGGGTCATTTAGGGACTGATCTCAGTGATAGGGAAATGCACATACCTCTCCTGTCCCCTCAGAAGCTGTGTCACTGCCCCAGTCAAGGCCAGAATTCAGTCCAGGTGACCAGGCAGTGACTGGATGATCAGAGCA
This sequence comes from Pycnonotus jocosus, assembly GCA_013400435.1. NCBI lineage: Eukaryota > Metazoa > Chordata > Aves > Passeriformes > Pycnonotidae > Pycnonotus > Pycnonotus jocosus. The sequence goes on along the minus strand of VWYP01026645.1, from coordinate 21,851 downwards.
GAGCTGAAGTTCTCCTGGACTCTGTTGGATCTGTCATAACTTATTGCAAAACAATCATGAAGGTGATTAGAGGGATGTAACATTTCTTATATGAGGTAAGGCTGGGAGGATTGGGATTTTTCATCCCAGAGAAGAAAGGTGCTCAAGGCCAGGTTGGACAGGGCTTTCAGCAACCTGGTCTAGTATAAGGTGTCCTTGCTCACAGCAAGGAGGTGAAATGAGATGACCTTTTAAAGTCCCTTTCAGCCCAAACCTTTCTATGATTCCATGAATTCAGATCCTTGAGTGCAAGATAGAAAGCTCAGGAGGACAGCACAGGACATCAGTGTAGTCTGCAGGAGATAAAAATTGCTCTGACCAAATGCAGGCATCCCGTGTGAGATAAGATAAATTGCACCTAGAATTTAATAATTTCATGACTCTCTCCTTAGCTCTAAAAAGGAGCACATAGAAACTTGTTTAGAAGGTGATGCTCAACAGAGAAAACACTTACATTGAACCCTACCTTTGAGCTCTTTTTGCAGTCAGTCGGGAGAGACCAACACCTTGCCTGAGACTGGAACACTTTGCCATCTGGAAGTGTTCATCTTTATCTGCATTGCCTGCAGATAGAACCTAGAAACTTTCTTAGACTTTATCCGAAGCTCTAAATTAGACAAGTTAGACTTCACCAGCAAAAATCCATGTTTTTAGTATCAGCTCTCCCATTCTGAATCTATCAGAAAGGCCCATATCCTTAGGGTAGATCAAATCCTAGTAACAAGAACTTCATCAGACAGCTGAATTTTAACATGCTAAATGTACATGTAATTTAAGAAGATATTTAATGTTTTTCTTCCCTATATAAATGTCCTTACAACTTAGTTGTATTTCCTCACATCATTTAGATTGAGAACATTTTTCAGCACCTAGAGGTGTGTATTAAAAGTGTCAAAACCCTGTTCTGGTCAAAGGGATATCATTTCAGACAGAGGAATTTCTGAAAAATTTAAAAAGACCTGAACATTCGCTGTCAAATTATGAAAATTGATTGCCATAGCTGTTAGGTGTTGGGGTGACTTTAGAGGTTTGTGGATACAGCTGAACAATCTTGTCCAAAGAGCAGGAAAACCTACAGAAAAGTGGTAATGTTAATTTAGGGGAATATTGAATGATTTAAAATGGACTCCTTGTATCTGTTATGCTGGCAAATATTTATCCTTAAGCACAGGACTGTGAAGGAGTAATGAAAAAACAACCCAAAAAAAGACAACATCTAGATTTGATTTTGTTGTAGTATTCCCCAAAATTGTGGGATTTGCAGCTATTTTTCAGTTCTATTCACATAGAACTTAGAATATAGATTTGACAAAGCATACAAAGATATATTCTGTGGAAGTTTAAGAATCATTATCATCTCATGCAAAGTGTTCAAGGCTGGGTTGGATGGGGCTTGGAGCAACCTGTGATAGTGGAAGATGTCCCTGCCATGGATGGAGTAGGAAGATCTTTAAGGTCCCTTCTAACCCAAACCATTCTGTGATTTTATGATGATTGTATGAATTCAGCTTCATTATTTATATCTCTGACAGAAAAACATTTATACTTTGTGTACATGTGTTGCTATAAAATTATCTATATATACGGGGTAAGACTACTCCATATTTCTCTTAAGTCTTGATAAGCAGATTACTTTGACAGTACCTCATACAATGAAATTCACAGCTTAGATATGCATTGAGTAAGAAATGTATTTGATCAGTTCTCAATTTTATAGCTTTCAGTCTTCTGCAAATTTTCCTGTCACATATGGTGAAGTAAGAAAAATAAACTACCACTGTCTGCCTTCTGCATAATGTTCACATATTCCATCCCTTTTTCCTCTCCTATTTGTCATCTTTTAGAGTAAAATCAGGGTTAGGACATGTTTCTCAGTCTTCCATGTGAATTCTGGTCTGTTCTTGTGTTCCTGTCCCTCGATCTCTGTATCATAAATCTGTCTGTTCCAGAGTGAAGCTGCTGACTGCACTGCTCTCTTGTGCTTGAATGGAATTTATGTTTCCTCCCCTCACTCAAATGGAAGGGAAGGAAATACAAAAGGAATTCCCATCTCCTTCTTGGTGGTCACTGTAGCAGGATATCTTTGCGCCACTTCATTCATTAAACACCCTCCTCTTTTCTCAAGTACAATTCCTTGTTTTACCAACACTTGACACCGATGCCAGAGACTTAGGATGTGCATTATTAGTCAAAGAGTGATTTTTTGGGGGGGGTGGCAGTGATCTGCATTCATCCAGTTAAAGACCTCTGATGTCAAAAGAGAAAGGGCAAAAAGAAGCGTGATCATGTTGTCAGACAACAGGATTCAGATCAATTAAACATGGAATCTGAAAGCTGGAGATGTGATGTTGCACCATGTTGCTAATGGGGTATTGCTCTTTACTATGCACAGTCAAGAAGGAAAGGCTGAATTTTTCTGTCAAATATAAATGTTTGAAACATTTTTCTGTGGAGAATACAGAGATCATGGAATTATTTCCTTGTAGGTTCACAGAGATCTGAGCACATATCCTTTCAGTAACATGTAGAATTTATCCAGAATTTCTATTTTCTGCATCCTCCTTTGCAAGCACTGGATGGATCCTATAACACACTAACTCCTCCCCTCTTGTTTTGGTTTGGTAGAAGAAAGAAGAAAAAAGTCTAGTCCAGCTTAGCTCCTTCAAGATGAAGGGTCTTGTGTTATCTCAAATCTAAACAAACAAAGGAAGATAAGTTATCTATTTTCTTGCAAACTTCATATTTTAGAGCCTCTGAAATCTAAAGAGAGGTGCTCTTATTTCTGTGATGAACTACTGCTTGATTTGTGGCCACAGATGTTTATGAATCAAGGGATTGTGAAAAAATATGAAATTTCTGTTTTTTCTTTTTCTAGCAGAGCTCCTTCCTTGGCTAGGAAACAATATTCTCAGCTCATCAGACACAGAAAACAAACACTGGCTTATAGCTCTCTAATGTCCTCATCGATAAAGAGAAGATTTACAAGCATTAATTTACTCCTTTAATGTCTGTGTTCTGTGTCTATTCCCATTGTACAGAGGAAAAAAATGGAACAATCTGTCTGATAAAGAACAGATCTGTAAGAAGTATAGAACCCATTTGCATCTTGTTCCACAGCATGTTCTCAGGAAAGCCAGATGTCCCCATGTATTGCAACAGTTCTTGTCTGCAGCTTCACTATTTCACTCTTATCCAAAGTAAATTATTTGAGGAACAGCCAAGGTACACATGGGACACAGCTACATTTCAGGGAGGTGTGAAATGATTCAGATTCAGATAACTTTCACAATTGCATAGCAGAAAAATCTTCATTGCTTTTGAAGTGGCTGGGATTGATATTCTCCACTGGGGTAGGTCAGGTTTTCAAGGCCAGGTTGGACAGGGCTTGGAACATCCTGGGATAGTGGAAAGTGTCCCTGCCCATGGCAGGGGATTGAAACAAGAAGGGCTTTCAGGTCCCTTCCAACACAAACCATTCTACGAATCATTCTATGATTCATTCTATGATTTTACTATCAGCCAATCATCAATCAGCCAATATCTAGATCGAAAAATGCCCAGGGGTAAAAAAAAAAAAAAAAAAGTCTGAATATAGCAGAGCATTAAGTTCTTCCAAGAATGCCCACAACAGTCACGGCTACTTTGACTGCATATGTAGCACATTCCACTTTCCAAATTATTGTCCTTCTAAACACAGGCTTTGGACAATATTTTCTAGCAGTAGCCACTTGATTCTTTTCATTGAACACACTTTTCCATTCTTAATTCAATTTATCAGAGCCAGAGGTTTCTTCTGTGCCACAGGCTACTGAGTCCATGATTCAACATCAACAGGGATACTGAAATTGAGTTTAATAATTGCCACACTGTGAGAATCCTGGGTTTTTTTACCTCATCAGTTGATATAAATCACCAGCGTTGTGTTTTAGATTACCCTAAATATCCGCAAAGTCAAATATTTTTCTTCCCACCTCACACACACCCCCCACAAGAAAATCATTATTTCCTCTGTTCAGTGTGAGCTGCTGAAAGACTACTTTGTTAAAAGTTCAATGAAATTTTATTACCTTGATTATTAAAACAATGTAATAAATTTATGTAATGTTCATCCCCAGTGTGCTGTAACTTTTATAATTTTTCTCAGGTCAGATTAAAGTGGTTTTACACACATTAGAATTTTGCCTTCAAAGCATTGACTAGCTATGTATGGAAAATATAGTGACATCTCTATACTTCACTGATTTCCAGCAGTTGTCCCAGAATAACTTCTTAATTATTTTTCTAGCAATTATCTTGAAATCTAATTATAAGCTGTAATTTGTTGAAGTTACAGAGCTGCCATTATTTTCCAAAATTTACCAGGCAGTTGGTAAAATTCTGATGACAGATGAACTTATTAGAGATTTCTCAGCTACAAAAAAAAACCCCAAAATCTAAAAACAAACAAAACCCAAGAACAATAACAATAGAACAAAAAACCATTCTGATAATTTTGAAACTTTATCTAAACTTTTTTGACGTGTATAGTCCTTACTGCACATTGAAAGACACCTGAGAGGAAATTGCTGAGGGATGAATAGGAATATAGTTCTCAGAAGAGAAAGCTGTCAGACTATTATTATTTTAAATCCAAGGCAATTTCCATTGCTTAGGGCATTTCAGACTGTGTGCCCAGGAAATCCTTTGGGAATACTCAGTTCTTCTTCAGCAATGGAGCAAATCATCTCTGTACCTACTCACCACAAGCACAGCTGGTGAAATTTGTGGGAGCTCCTCTTCCCAGAAAAGAGGATGTCACACCTTCCTGGAAGTTTCGTGAGAGGATGGGTCAGTTTCCCAAAAAATTTCCATTCCTGAGAGGATGGACCAGTTTCCCAAGAAATTTGCTGTTCAAGGGATAAAATCTGTTGTGGGAAATAAAATCTCTAGGTATAAACTCCTAATTAAAGTTGTAATTGTTATTGTAGTTATTAGACATGATCTCCTAGTTAAAGTTGTAATTGTTATTGTGGTTATTGTTCCAAGTTACCTGCCATAGAGTTGTACTTCCTAGCCCACTTCTTGGAAGTTCATGGTGTACTTAATGGATTGTTGAATATTGTGATGTTTGTACCCCATGCTCTATCCCCTGTTCCTCTAATGTACTCCCTTTTTCCCTATCCCTTACTCCTTTTTTCCCTATTCTGCCCATGCCCACCTTCCCTATGGTCCCTGTTGCGTGGCTGTTACGCTGCTCCCATAAGCACTTGCGCCCAAGCCGTATGCAAATGAAGCTTCTCCAGTGTGATTAAAACCTCTGCAACTGCCAGCTAAAGCGCAGTTAAGGACTAAAAATGACCACTCCAGGTCCGGAAAGTCATCAGGAACCTTGCACCACCCAGAGCTGGATCCTGTCCTGTTGCCATAACTTCAGCAGCTGTCGAGCAGAGTGACACCCCCTGACAATCGAGCCAGCAGAGTCTTCCTGGGCACTCTCATGAGAATGGAAGCCGCAGCTCTGCCGTGTGGCAAAGCTCAGCACCTCCTCCTGCGTGTCGCCTACGGGGATCAGTGGCGGTGTGCACGACCCCTCGGGCCCCCACCCAGCAGCTGACCTTAATAAAGGTCATTTACAAAAGACCTGGACTCCTGGCCCTTCATTTCATCTGTGACCCCCTGCCCACCTTGTGAGGGGTCTCACACACACACGAGGCCATGTCAGTATCAAACCCGAGCTTTATCTTCAAACACCAAAACCACCCTGGGAGCTCTTCCCCAGGTCATTGGTGTGAGGTGACAGAGCTGTGCTGTGTCCCCCTCGCTCTCTGCCTTGCTGTCTTTATTGCTGTTCCTTTTTATCCTGCGCCACAGGGTAAAAGTTCCAGTGCTGTGTTTGGGAAGAGATGAGCTTGGCCTGTCTCATGGTGTGGCTTTGTGGTGATGCTGAACCCTCACAGTGCTTCTCTTAACCCCAAGCATGGAAGTGGGACCTGAGTTAAAAGATCAGGTTCACCTCCTACACCCAGTTCTGGAAGTGGAGTTGAAGTAATTGCTGGATGTAGACTTTGAGTGTGGGAGGGAAAGAAGAAAAATAGGCTTAAAAAGAGGAATTTCCTTCCCTTGTGACTGTAAAATCCTAAAATGCTGTGAACTCCTACATCTATAAATCTGTTCATTTTGCTGAAAGGTGGTGTTTGCTCTCTGTGGGGTGTGGGTGTGTTGGGTTTTTTTTTTTTTTGTTGTTTATTCGTTTTGTCTTTTATTTCTGTGACTATATTTTAAAAAAAATTAATTTTTTATATTTTCATGGTGATATGTAACTAGGAATTGCTTTGACAAAGTTGTGGGTTTGAAGTCTGTTAGCAAAAATCTCTCTCTGAACATTTAATCAAGCCCACTCATTGAGACTGAAATATTACCGTGTAGTCTCCAAGTTCTGAAAAGAGGCAAAACCAGCACACTGAGCATACTGTTAAATGGTGAAATAAAATCTATTTAGTAAGAAAGTTTTGTGGGTTTTTTCCCTGTTTATATAAAAATGCAGTTGCTGGTGCTTTCTCTTTTTTAAATAAATAAAAAAAAATTCTCAAAACCAACCAACCAAACAAGTTATATAAAGAAAGGGAAAGAAATCAAATGACTTTCTGAACCCAAACTGAAAATGGCTATTTTAGAGAACTGCAGAGGTATTTATTTTTTGAGTGCCCCCTCGTGACAACCTTCAGCAGGCAGGTAATACATCATCAGAGCTCTGTGCTTCCAGCAGCACGTCCACTCCAGCAGATTGCTTGGAAGGAGCAGAGTAGAGCAGGGAGTCAGAGTCATCAATTACAACTGCTCCCAACGTGTCAACAAGTCCATGACTGAGATTCCTCTCAAGCCTTGGAAAACCAGAGTGGGAAAAAGCTCCACCAGCTGTAATTTCAGTGCCTTTTACACAGCAGGAAAAAATAGAATTTGCCCGAACTTTCTTGCTCAAGGCCAGCATTAATTATGCAACGAAATACATTTGTTACTTTTAATATGACTAAACATAATTTAGGATGATGGGGTTTAGTGATATGAAAATGGAGAGTCTTGCTTTGCCTACAATCTCTGATGTGTTTTGGCATAATTCATCACTTCCCTAAGGCTTCATGGAGTTTGTAACATTATTTATGTTGTGGGGCCTCAAGCAATACAACATTTTCCTAGAGAGAGCACATACCCTGAGAAGAAACCAGGCATATCTGGGAAGATGTGAGTGAGGAAAAGGGAACTTGATCCAAAGCCAGTTGCAGGCTGTGGAATGACAACTCTCCCATCTAAGTTTTGGATCATCTCTGTGACCACTTCAGATGCTTTTGTGCCTCCCAACCCAAGGACTGACCACTGGAATGTCTGTGATGGTGGCAACAAAATGAAATTCTAGTCCTTAAAGAGGCAAAAGTACTTTTTTATAAAGTTGAATCTCCCTCTAACTGCAATGAAACTCCAGTTTTTGGCACTAGAATAAAGAAATAAATTTTATTGTAATGAAAGCAATCTCAGTGAAACCAGAGTGATTATAATATGAACTGAGAAACTCCACCTTTCATGAACACAATGCCTGAATTAGGTGCAGGACACGCTGAAATCCCATGCTAAATCACCTGGGTTTTGCACAGTCAGGCATTCCAGGGCCTCCTAAAGCATTTCAGCTCTGCCTTTCAGGTCTCAGCCTCTGAGTGGTTGGAGACAAGGCTGAGGAATTTAGCATATACAGAACTGGAATTTGTGAGTGATGAAAGAGCCACTCAGAAGACATTTAGAACATGATCTGTGATGAGTAAGGAGAATTTGCAGGTAGACAAAGCTCAGAAAGCCTCCCATTATAAACATGAGCCTTCATCCCAACGTGAGCACCACTGAGATTGATCATTCTCTGAAATAAAGGATATGTTCTCCAATTGCTTTAAATGGCACCAACTCAGGGGATCAGAAAGTCAGAACTTTCCACTTTACTTTAACCAGCAGGATGCTCTGAAATGAGCTTTTAAGCTTAGCTGGAATGAATCTACAGAGAAATTTTCATTTTATTCTGAATAACCAAGGCACCATGCTTCAAACACTATTCCCTTCCTGGTGCATGGCAAAGCAGTTTTCAGAGTCCTCGACTTATTGAAAAGCTCTCTGTTCCCTGTATGCACTGGAAGGCTGATTGAGATGACCTTACATATCTGCAGCCCATCAGCCTTTTCTTCTTTCTCCCAGGAAGGAGAATTGTTTATGAAATTACGTTTTCAACAGCAGTAGCAGTCAGAATTCTGATTAGGTGAATGGTTTGCCCCTTGGAAAAGGAAAAATGATGATGCAGGAGCCAAAGTTTTAATTGCATTGGCAGTTTTCCCCATTCATAAAAGTTCAGGAGAAAGAAAGATTCAGGACAGGGTCATGTGCAGATGGGCTGTGCATATGCAGAGCAGTTGTGCACTCTGTTATTTAACAGACTGCTGAAAAGTACTTTATTTTTAGGTTGTGTGCACTTGTTTTAACACAAAAACCATCCCAGTGATCCAGCCACAGCTCTTCTCCAGCATGTTGCTCAAGAAGGTGACCATTCCTGTTCTTCCATGCATTTCAGAAGAACATGGGTAACTTAGCTGAGATGAAAACTCAATTCATACATTGCGTTGTGCAATGATGTCCTGTTTCAGAATATTGAGTCTGTTAAGGCATCTATTCCAGAAAAGAAGTGGGGACAAATGGAGAAAGAAAGAGATTCATAGAACTGTAGAATCAAAGAATATCCTGAGCTGGAAGGGACCCACAAGGATCATTGAGTCCAACTCCTGGCCCTGCACAGGACACAACAAGAATCCCACCATGGACTTTTGAGTGTTGTCCAAACACTCGAACTCTGGCAGACCTGGGGCAGTGACCACTTTCCTGGGGAACCTGTTCCAGTGTCCAAACACTGCAGCAGAACCTCCAGACATCCAGCACCTCCCTTGAAACCATGATGAATCAGTGAATTACTGCTGCAGTTGCTGTTATTAATAAAACATCAACAACCAGGAGTCATTAGATAAGATCTGAAAGCAGCAGCGTGTTATGCCCTGACATGAAAACTCCAGTTATTTACAATATATTTAAGATTCCAACACGGGGCCTAATGCAATTAGTCAAAATCATTTTGAAAATAGCTGGAAATCCCTAGGATGCCTCAACAGGCAAAAAGGAATATAAGTAGAGTTAAAAAGATGCTATTAATGACCCTGCTGTGATGGAATAAAATAGAAGCTGTTACTCTTTGCTAAGCAAATGAAACCAAAGATACACTACTGATCTCTGCTTCCATGGCCTTAATTCCTAGTGGAAATTTTCTGATTTCCTTTCTCATAAATACATTTTCCTCCAGGAATTTGACATACAAATGCGAGATTGCTTCAAATAGCTCAGTGCTGGGTCCAGGTTACTCCATAATTCAGTCAGAGCTGATATAAATTCCTTTGGGTGGTATTTTTCTAAGTTTTCTAAATAGAAGACTTTATTTTTGCTTTATAAATTTGTAACTGAAAATGTCACACATTTTTAGTATTTATTGTGAGGGTAATTAGAGAAAACAATGTTGTGTGCTATGTTCATTTGAGAGAAGTCTAATGGATCAATTTATAAAAACATGATTAAGGTCATTAAACACATTACAACGTGCACTGCATTTGACTTTTTTTGTGTCTTTTAAAGATTTCTATATTTACTGTGGAGGTTTAAGTGGTTTGGTTTTGTCTTTTTGGTTTGGTTTTCCTGGTTGCTGTTTTTCTTCTCCAGATCTCTACCCCAAGATGAGATATTTTGTTTTGTTTATTTTGTCTGGTTGGTTTTTCAGACAAATAATAATTTTAATCAGGGGGGTTGGGCAGAATGCATTCTTTTTTTAACATTAAAAAAAAATTCACTGCTAACAGGTTTTTGCAATCTGTGTAGGGCCTTGGATGTTGCCAGGAGTTTTGCTGGTTTCATATTTGTGAATTTCTCTTGAAAGTCCACTGAAAATTAATTATGTTCAGACAATTTCTTAGCTGCCCTGGAGCAGAAGAAAACTGCCAGGTACTCCATTTCCACCACGCCAGTGAATCCCCATAATCCCAAAATGAACATCAATGAGGTTGCAGGTGCCTTTTTCATATCATTCTTTAAACCAGAAAATATTTTTCCAGCAGCTTTTCCAACAGTTTGGTGGTGCCCAGCTCTTAGAAGAAGCAGAAAGAGACATGAGTGGGAAAAGCAGAACTGCAGAGGGGTTGGATTAAGTTTGGGGATGTATCAGGGACAGGTATTAACACATTTGTTGTCTGTAGCATCTTTGTGGTGTTATTTATATAATGCAAAATTTAAGCAAGGTGGTGCAAAGAGGGAGGTGTACGGGTTGAGAGCTTTACTTTCATATACAGGAAAGCAGAAGATATCCTGAAGGATAGGATATTTTTCCTGTCTCTGACACTGAGCTCCTCAGTTGAATTGAACAATCCCTGCTGACTGCTTCTTCATGTTCTGAGTGGAGAGTGTAAAACATCCAAGGAAAGCACTGTTCTGGATTGAGCTCTCCCAGCTACAACAGCAGCCCACTGGAATTTGCCTTTGATTGTACCAGACCACCAAACACCCTGAAAAAGCAGTGTCAGCTTCTCAGGTCCATTATGACAGGGTTGTGTATTTTCATGGGTGTGACATTAATAATCCCTTCCCCAACGATCTCCCCCTTTGCCCAGAAGTGATCTGGAGTCAGGAATAGCTCTGAGAGGCTGCTGAGTGGAAGTGAAAGGAGTAATAACAAACCCAGGATCCATGCTCTGGGGAGGAACCAGGTAGGCTGAGCCTTTGTCTCGCCCTTGGTTGCCAGAGCAACCCTTCAGAGTGTGAGATTTGTCATTTAGCTACAGAAATATCCGGGTCTGCCAGCACACGAAAAGCTCCCAAATACTCCCCAAATCCACATCCCATGTCCCACCCTGTTCTTCTCTTTCTTTGGCTCTGCACTGTTTGGGTTGTCCTAAAACTCCCACTCCAAAGTCCCATTTACTGATTTGCTTTTTTTGACCTGGAAGCGACATCCACATCATCAATTCTGGCTCAGGATGAACTTTCTCCCATTTCAGTCAGCCAGGAAACACTCCAGGCCACAGATTCTTGTGTGTTGCAATTTTTTCTCAGTAACTGCCTCCTCTGGAGTGTTACATGTCTTCCAGCAGAATGAACGATGTTTCCTGGGAGTCTGTAGATCTTCCAGCAGAGTCAGCTCCATCTCAGGGTGGCTTTCTGTCTTTTATCAGGCTGTGTGGGATGGGCTTGGTGCCACGATGGCAATGCTGGGAATGGGGAGCACAGTGCAGAAAGGGAAGAGAGGATGCAGGGGAAGCCACATCCTGTGTTTTTATATTAAACACCACCTCACCACTTCTTTATTTTTCCTCTTTTTTTTTTTTTTTTTTTTTTTTTTTTTTTTTTTTTTTTCCCCCCCCTTTTTTTCCCAAATTTTTANCTTGGTGCCACGATGGCAATGCTGGGAATGGGGAGCACAGTGCAGAAAGGGAAGAGAGGATGCAGGGGAAGCCACATCCTGTGTTTTTATATTAAACACCACCTCACCACTTCTTTATTTTTCCTCTTTTTTTTTTTTTTTTTTTTTTTTTTTTTTTTTTTTTTTCCCTCACCAATGTGTTCACCAAGTTTGCAAGAAGGCATGAAAACTTTTAAACTGTAATCAACTCACTAATTCCAGGCCAGCTCCAGCTTCTTGAGGCTTTCATTTCATGGTGCCTGCAAGGAGGAAGCTCTTTTGGGTGCTATTGTCTCACACTGAGTAATGAAGAGAATTTGTAAATTGAGCTGTCAGCTGGAACTCAGCTCTGACTCCCACTGAGCTCTGGATCCAAAGGTGGCAGTAAATGGCCTCCTCCCTCTGCACCATTTTTGTCATTTCCCACGAGGAGCTGTTCTCTGGTTACAGGATCAAACTTCCAATCCCAACAAGCCTCCCCTTGCAGTATCCCTGGTTCCCCAAATGCAAATATCAGGGATGTGCAGATGAGCTTCTTCCCTGATGTTTTTCCCTTACCTTGCTCTTTCATTTTTCTCCCAAAGGAAATTCAGCAGCTTTGGAGCCTGGTATCCCAGAATTTGTGCCCAGTGAAGAATCAGTGGTTAAATCTTGATGTCCTCCATTTATTTTTATGAAATAACTCCTTTAAATCTTCTTGTTTTTATAGCAAAACCCTGATTTCTAAAGCCATTAACCTGGTGATCAGGAAGGGAATATTCAGGGACAAACAGCCACAAACAAGCTGTTCCTGAAATGGCTTTCCAATTTATCATCCATGCCTCTGACTGTATTGGCTGTGTATAATCACACAAGACAAGGTAGCAAGGCTACTGAAATTATACAAGTACAGTTATCTGAATTCATAGTGTTATGCTTTTCTAACTTCACTTCTGTTCATGTGATAAAATTCATGATGTAGATTGGATTTTTTGCCACTTTCTCCTCCTTGTAAAATTACCTCATGGACAATGAGCAAGTAGATATTTCAAAAGAGTCTCAAAAAAAACCCCCAAAACCACCACCAACAAAAAAACCCTGCACCAGATTAAAAGAAAATAAAGGAGAACAGACCCATGATTTTAGAAAGGACCATGTATAATTACATTTGTATTAAAACTAACAAAGGTTCAGAGTAGAGCAACAAGATGATAAAAAATCAGAAACATCTTGGAATAGAATGAGCAGATTAGGCATCTTCAACCTGGAAAATAAGTGACTGAAAGGAAAAATTATACAAGACTGTAGACATATGAGTGGCCCACAAAGGTTGTAGAAGGGATGAGAATGAAGTCTGAGGATTACTCTGTTTCTTTTGTCCAGGGACAAGGTAAGTCCTCTGGAGTACTTACTAATTTGCCTGATCCAGATTTGTGATTTGGGCAGAATGACAAAAAACAAAACAAAACAAAACAAAACAAAACCAACAAAAAAACCACAACATAATATCAGCAAAAGAGGCTTCAATAGGTAACTGACCACTTCTTATTGATTTCATAATGAGAGGGAGGAGACATTTACTGAAATGCAGATATTTCCAGTGAAAGTGGCTACATCTGAACTCCAAAGCTTCCTTTATAGTGATGGAGAGTAAGTCAATCAGCTTAGTGAAGTCTAGGACTTCCTCTCACCTTAAAATAGATATATGAGATAGATTTGACTGCTTGCAACCTCCACAGGCCTGAGTCATTCCATGCACTGCAGAACAGAGACCAAGGTTCAGGTGTAGAAATTTGCACTGTTATTAAAATAGTGAGATCAACCCTTCCATTTTGTCTGGCTGCCCTGGAGAATGATTTCTGTGGCTTTCATTGGCTGCTTGACAGTGATTCCACCACTTCCCTGGGCAGTTTATTCCAAATCTTGACCATCTTTTCAGAGAAGGAATTCTTCCTAATGTCCAGTGTCACTGTACACTGAAGCACACTTGACTGAAGTGAAGCTCACAGTGACTTACCCAGCTTCATTTGCAGCATGGCAGCATCTCTGATCTTTGAGGAACTTGTCTGTATTTTGTGTCTTTTTAATGTATGTGTGAGCACAGCTGAAAAAAACTAGTTGAAAGCAGTATCAGCACCAGAGGGAAGTGACCATCTGCTGTCTTTAGAGAGAAATCTGTCTTGAAGAATATTATAGAAACTGCTTTTCCTTCTTCGTATGTGTTCTGGACAACTTAAAAACCACAGAAACCAAATGCTCTTGAGTACACACTCCTGGTAGGTAAGAAATGTGCTGCAAGAAATTGTATTGTAAGGGCTTATAAAGAAAGACAGAGAGTTTTTACCAGGCCTCCTGTGGCAGAAAAAGGGACCATCATTTTAAACGGAGAGAAGATGTAAATTGGGGATGATTTTTTTATTATGAGAGTGGTGAGGGGGCACAGGTTGCCCAGAGAGGCTGTGGCTGCCTCATCTCTGAAAGTGTTCAAGGCCAGGTTGGACAGAACACTTGGCTTGGAGGAACCTGGAATAGTGGATGGTGTCCCTGCCCATGGCAGGGGGTTGGAAGGAGCTGCCTGAAGGTCCCTTTCAACCCAAACCATTCTGTGGTCCTATAACACTATTCTTTACACCTTGGCTTTGGCTAATTCTGTCTCTGTGGTTCTCCCAAAAAGATAAGAGATTTGCTCAAGAGAAGATATCTAAGGTATTGAATAACAACTGTGAAGTGGAAGCAGTGTCTGGTATCAGACAGTTTAGCATTATAGTGGAATCCAGTTCTCACTATTTTTTTTTTTTTTCAGGATTTTCCAAATAGAATTGAGTTGACTTATTTCCCAAACAGGTCAGGACCATAATGAATAGGAGCTAACAAAATCTCAACCTTTCTCTTCCAAAGAATGGATGATCAATTTTTAGTTAATTTACCAGTTAAAAAATTCTTATCTTTAATGAAATCATAAAATTTTAGAAGGGTTTAGGCTGGAAGAGACCTTCAATGACCATCCAGTATCAACCTCCTGCCATGGGCAGGGACACCTTCCACCAGACCTGGTTGTTGCAAGCCCCATCCAACCTGGCCTTGAACACTTCTAGGGATGGGGCAGCCACAGCTTTCCCAGCCACTTGTTCCAGTACCTCACCACTATCACAGTAAAGAATTCCTTCCTAATATCCAATTCAAATCTATCCTTTTTCAGCTTAAAGCCATCCATGCCATGACCAGCAAAAAAGAATTGATTGCAAGTTTCTAACTTTTAATTAATTTAATGGACATCATTATATGTTCATCTCACTGAATAGAGGACTCAGGTTCCGCAATATCTGAAAGCTCCTCCACCCTGCACTGAGTATTTGGAGGATGGAAATGTTGCAGCATTAGGAATCAATGACGTATTGCACTGACTGTTCCCTGTAAAAGACTGCAATGATGGATCCTCAACAGTTTTTTTTTTTTTTCATTTAATTCATCCTGTTCTGAGGAGGAGGAATCATATACTCTGAGACACTTTTAAAAATAAACTTCCAATATGCTGAAGCCTCAGTGCCTTTCCAAACTTTGAAAGGAGTAAAGCTGTGTGTAATATAATGGCTCTCATATCTACTCTAAAAGCCTTTTCTCACCCCAAATTAGTCGATAATTGTGAAGTGTCAGCCAAAATCACTACCTGCTCTTTCTGACACAGCCTCAAAACAAAGCCTTCAGGCCTGGTAATTTGTGTTAATGGATGACAAATGGAACCGCTGGGGCAGATTTGTGCCTGGTGGAGGTTTCAGTCGTGCTTCACTTGATTTACACCTACTGAAGTTCTCTCCTCCATGCCACAGATGGGTTCCAAACTTCTTTGAACATGTCTGGTCTCCCTGCATTACTATTAACACCTTCCCACACTCTGGAGTGGGTGTCTGAACCCCAGAGTGCAGCTCTGTGCTTTATTGGCTCTAATAGGTGGAATTGAATGACTGTGGTGTTTGTTCACTCCTGACAATCTCCAAAGAATCTATGAGAAACAGGATCTCTGTTTTTTGGGATCCTCATTCTCAGCATGTCATACTCACAGAATTACGGGGTTGCCTTTTTCTTTTTCTTACTTTTTTTCTCATGCCTTTCCTTTGTGCCACCTTCCCCCACTGTGGGGGCTTTCCCCATCCAGAGAAAAAAATTTCAATCTCTTATCCCAAGATGTGATCTAGATTGTGTGTTGGATTTCAGCATATATTTTCATATATTTTCATATATTTTCAGCTGAGTTCAGACTCTTCTGAGAGGAAGATGATAACAGGTGATGAGAATAGTTTAGGCCATATGCTGCTACAAACCAGAAGAATTAGGCACAGCCCATACAACTGTGCTGCATGGGGTGCAGGCTGAAAATAAAAACTGAGGTACAGCCCCAGACAAAAGCTACAAATACTAATTAGCTCTCCCTAAGGAAAACAGGCTTTTAATTGTTAATTGTTAACCATAACTGGTAGTAACTAATGGTCACTACCTGGGGAGATGTTTTCCTGAGGAAAGGGGAATATTGGAAAATTCAGGCTTGTGATACCCATATGTATTGGAGCAGTGTGTCCAAAGCTGTGGCATTCACTAAGAATTTCATCCTCCTGAAACACAGAAATTCTTGGCCTGGAATCTGTGGAGTGCTTTGCTAAAGAAAACACCAACAGAAGGCTGGTTTCTATTGTGTGGAGACATTTCACAGTTAAGACACCATTTTAGGGTCATTTCTCCAGGTTCCACCTCTGTCCCAGCTCATCTGCAACACTTTATCCTGGTTTTGCAATGCATTTTTAACTAAACAGGTGTCTAAAAAAAATATTTAAAAAATTAGGAATCACCCTGTAGATCTTAATAGGCCTCGGGCCGCTCTATTTTAAACAGCAAATAAATGTGTATGCAAATTGTTATTATTAACATTAAAAACAAATCTGGCATTTTTTAATTAAGTATTAAGAAGCACTGAAGTGTTTGTGGCAGGTCCTTCTGTTGTGTTTCTTTTCTTTGATTTGGAATTTATGGTTCAACCAGGCGTAAATCCTTTCTTGTGCATCTTGTTCTTGTTCTGCTCTCAAAGAATCATGGAATTGTTAAGGTTGGAAAAGACCTCCAAAATTAACCAGCCATTAAACTGACCCTGCCAGCTCCACCACTAAACCCTGGCCCCAAATGTCACATCTACAGGCCTTTTAAACCCTGGAGGGATGGTGACTCCACTCCCTCCCTGAGCAGCCTGTCCCAACCACCCTTTCAGTGTGGAAATTTTCCCTAAAATCCAACCCAAACCTCCCTTGGAAGGGAGAATTCTGCATTCTTCCTCTGCTGCTTTTTTCCTCCCATTTAAAAATCCTGGAAATAGTTAAGTTGCCTGGAAGATTCAGTATAACTTCACAAATTATCCTCTGTAGAGCTGAATCTATTTCTTTTTCTGCGGCTGCATCATTAACAGTTAAATATTTTGTATTTCTCACTGTGTGTATATATAATGTAGATAAACTCTCCAGCTCTCTGCAGAGTTATAAAAAGCCTCCACTTGCCCCATGTGACCTTGTCACCACAAATTGCTTTTAGATTCTGTGCCATTTGAACAAGCACAGCAATTCACTTTCATGTTCCTGCAACTGCTAAGAAAGGAAAGAAAAAAAAAAAAAGGAAAAAGGGGGGAAAAAAGGGTTCCAGAGTATGCAGTGTGTGTGCAGGCTCATTCTCACTTTGACACACTTTTCCTCACCTCCCTTTGAGGTTGAAGTTGAGGCAATTCATGCTACTGACATGGAACAGTTTCTATTCAATCACACTTACTTGGAAACATGTGTTCTGCCTGGGCTCAGAGGATGAGCTGAGCTGTGCTCTGGGAAGGAGAACAGAGATGGATTTGCTCTCAAGTGAAGTTATTTCAGTGAACTGGTAAATGAAAGGGCCCTGAACTGAGTAGTTACAACACCAGACTGAAAATGAGGCCTCCAGTGTTTTCTGTTCAGCCATTTCCTCGGGAGTATTTGTGATACAGGAAATTAGGAATTTCTCATGTACTGCTAGGAAATACTGGGAAACAGCTTTCCTGGATAAACTGTGGCTGCCTCATCCCCAGAAATGTTCAGGGCCAGGTTAGATAGGGCTTGGAGAAACCTGGTTTGGTGGAAAGTGTCCCTGTCCAAAGCGGGGGATTGGAATGAAATGATCTTTAAAATCTCTGCCAACTCAACCCATTTTATAATTCTGTGATAGGGAGGATGGACCCAGACCTCTCAGGGGCGTTTTATGAAGGACTGCAGGTGATGGATAAGAGTGGTCAGAAGAGAAATTTCTGTTTGGTATAAGGGAAAAATTTTCCACAAAATACATATTTAAATACTGGAACAGGAGCCCAGAAGGCTGGGGTGTCGTTTTTCTTGGAGATTTTCAAAATCATGAGTTCATGAGGCCCTGAGTGATCTGATGTATGAACTTAACCAGGTTTTCAGTAGAGGATTGGTCCAGTGGTGTCCAGAAGTCAAGACAATTGCAATCATTTCAGAATTCTGCATATTAGAAGAAATTAATACCTTTACCTAAAAACACTGGCTGTAGGGCAAAATGGACTTGATCAGCCAGAGGTGATAAGTCTCATGAAGACTGGGAGGGGAAATGACTCTTCAAGGAAATGTTTCTCCACTATGCTTCACACAAGCATAATGGAGACTTCAGTCAGTGAACAGCTTCCCTGAGGTAACAACTGATAAAGCAGCAGCACATCACATAACCACTGCATTCTTCTGGGTTTCCTGTCTGTTCCTCAAATTCCTGTCAACCTGTGATTTCTTCACAGGGTGGTTTGTAGTTCTAGCTGTATGCAGACTCTCTTTGTAAACAATTACTTTAATTATATTTCAGAGCTTGTCAAAATAATACTCCAAAACCCTTCTTCCAAGCTTTAAGTAAAATTTAAGGGAACAATATCACTTAAAACAGTATTACTACCACAAAAAATTATTTAAAAAATTGTTCTGGAATTGGACTTTCAAAGTCCATAATAAAAAGAATTCTAACAGGCATATATTGCCTAATTTAGAGAAAAAGAAATATTTATTTATGCTCATGCAGCCATATGGGTGTATACTCTTTATATTTCCCTGCTGTGTGGACATTGCAAACTGGAACTGGCTTGGGGGTCAAAGCTCCTCTCCATTGTGTCATGCAGAAAAAGCATAAATTCCTCATCTAGAAATAAACATTTTTTCTGTCTAGATCAGTTTCCCTTTGCCTATTTTCCTGGCTAGATTTTCTTATTTATACTCAAAGAGATGGACATCAATGTCTGAGTTTTTCCATTTTCCTATCGTAATTTAAAATATTCATGGTCTCTGCCTGTGATTACACCTTCCTGACCCAGGTTAAATTCTATTTTTTTTCTTATTTTCGGGCCCTTTAACACTAAGGGGTTGCAAAAAAGGTGAACTTCAGCCCCTCTTTTTGGGCTGAGACATACAGCTACAGGTGCTTGAGTGAGGCAAAGCCAATGCAGATGCACCCAAGAGCATCTTGTGGCTCCCATCAATATTCTGTCTAACCCTATATTCTCTGTGAAAGGGAAAATAGGAAATGATGTCCAGGAAAAGCACATCTCTGGGTACTTTTTGTCATTCATTCCCCTTGAATCCTCTGAGCATGAGCTGTTAGTGATGCCAGAGGGCCTGTCTCTGCATAATCTTTTTAGTATCTATTTATGGACCTGCTGTCCATCAATTTATTTAATTTCAATTTGAACTTCTGGTCCTGTCTGCCTCTGTTGTGTGGCAACAGAGTAGAGAATTTCACTACCCTTTGTATAAAAAAGTATTTTGTTTTACCTAGTTTCCCTTGTTTTATTGAGCATCCTCCACTCTAACATTATGAAATCTGTTACATTCAGCTTTGTCCACCATCTTTATGGTTTTGTAAAGTTGATTTTTTTTTTGCCTTACCTGCCTTGCCTGTTATAAAGAGAAGGATCCTGGGCTTTACAGCCTCTCTGTTTAAGGCATCAGTCTCTGTAAGGCTTCATTCCTTCATCATTTCACCTCCTGTTCTCTGAGCTTTCCTCAGCCTCACTGAGATGCTCAGACAAGAATCAGAGGAGGAAGAGAGGGAGGCACAAGGCACGAAGTTGGAGACTCCTCTGTAGGCCCAGTGAAGATCATCCTGATCCACACTGTCCCCCTGCAGCCCATGAAGGACCATGATGGATTGTTGTGGTTTATAATCATGGATTTATAAATGGTTCATCCCTTTCCCCTGACCCCCCCTATCCCACCCCCTGGTGGTATCACCCTGTCTTGTCAATCACCCTGATTGATCCTCTCCTATTTGACAAGGTGTCCAGGTGCCACGCTTCCCATTGTAGTGTAAAATGCCCTTGGCCTTGACCACTCCCCTCTACCTTCCCCATTGGACCAAGAACCCCCTGGTTCAAGTTTCACCCAAAGTGACATAAGGGGTGAAGCGAGGTCCAAAGCTCATTCTGCTTCATTCTGCCTTCAATCCCCATGGAATAAACATCTTCCTAAACCACAGCAGAATCCTCTCTTCATTTACCAAGCCTCAGACCATGTGGCGGCTGGAGATTGAAGCCCACGCACTTCCAAGTGGAGCAGGGCTGAGAAATTTCTGCTAGCTGGAGCAGAAAAGCCCTCGGCTCTACAATGGATTAAACATCTTCTCATTCCAAAATCATCTCTTTTCCCGGCTGAACAACCTCAGTTCTCTCAGCCTTTCCTTGTAGGAGAGGTGCTCCAACTCTCTGATTATCTTGGTGGCCCATATATGGTTTAAATTTCCATGAGTTTATTCCAAACACAGTTTAAAATATCACAGAAACACACAAAAATGTCGTGAAAGTCAAAACTGTTTGAATTTTCATCAATTTCTTTCATTCCACTGCCAAACCAGCACAGCATTCCATGTTCTGAGCACTTGGATGGGGTGATAATTAATGCTTCAAAATAATCATGCTGAGGGAAAATCAGACTTAAATACAGGCAAGCAGTGAGCAACAAAATGCACACACCTTGCAAACTGGTAGAGGAATTAGCCATGATCAACAAGGAAAAGAAGAAAGATCAGAATGTGCAAAAGCAAGTTAAACTCCATCTTTTCTGGTTTTGTCCTATTTGTTTCTTCCCACCATCTATCCATTGCTCTCCTTTCTTCCAAGGCTTACCTCTAGCTCTAATTCCAGCTTTTTACTGTAGGACAGAAATATATTTCGTTACAACTTGAACTCATTAAATAGGTCAGGGAACATAAATGATGATATAAATTCTAACACCCACCCAGCCTGCAAAAAACACAGTTAATTTGCCTCTCATCCAGAAGCACTTAACACCTGAGGATTGTTCTAACTTAAATTCTGATACTGAAGAGAGACTAATCTGGGAGCCCTTGATACTATCCTGATTCAGCTTAATTTAGGTAAAACCTGTTAACTTTTATGAGCATTAACCTTTGACTCTGTTAACATAATTAATTGAAATATTGAATGTGTGGATAAATCTCTATGGAATAATATTAAAAAAATAAAGACAGATATTTAACCTTCTCTAATACACAAAGAAGATATCTGGATTATGTTGCCCCTATGTGATTTCTGAATTTTCTAGGAGCAAGAACATCCTTAATAGCTCATTGTGATGGTAAATGAAAGGGTGACCACTCTGTGCCACACCAGATCCCACACATCAGACTTCTCCTTTGCTGTGAATATTTTCATAAAACCAGATTCTCTGGCCCCTCAGAGCAACAGTTGTATCTCTATGACAGAAAAAGGCAACAAAATAAGTAATTATTTACTAAGATAACAGCTTGGATTAAAAAAGTAGGCTCTGAAATCTATTGAAAAGGTTGTGAAGAACTGGGGAATTTTGCTAGAGAAGGTTCACTCCACATATGCCCTCTGCTTATATTCACTTTGTAAAAATCAGCAGCTGAATCTACCTGGAGATTAGATTGAGCGCATCCTCAGTCTTCCCCAGAATTCCTGGTATTACTCTAAGGAAAATTTGTGCCCCTTGACTATCTTAGGAACAGGAATAGAAGTTTGAGCAGAGAAGGACACACTCTCCAAACTGTCATTCCCAAAGGAAAATGGAATTACTCCTCAGTCTTGTCTCAGATGTGCATATGAAAAGTGTTCAGAGCTGTTGAGACCAAGAGCAAATCTGAAGCAATATTTAGAGAGAGCTCCCCATTTATTTAAGAGTGGGGAGCCTGAAACATCACTGCTATAGCTCCATTTTAACCTGTACATTCAATTTATCTTCTAATACATTTTTATAATAAATGTATTATAAACATAAATATAAACATACTTTCATTATAT
>VWYP01026644.1:0-119310 GCA_013400435.1 Pycnonotus jocosus | reverse complement strand
GCTTGAGACTATCCTTTGGCAGGGCTCAAGAGGATCTCCCTGGTGGGAATGCTGCTCCTGTGGGTCAGCTGCCTCAGGCTGGTCAATGTGGTGAGCAGTCTGGGTCAGGCTGTGGACATTGAGGTGAAGCATGGCCACCAGAAAGCACAGTGGGAGCACGGTCTTCATCATTCTTCACAGATACTGCATGGACAAAGAACAAAAGGTTGGCTGTATCAACATCTCATTTTTTATTGCGACTACCTTCAAGTGGAAATTGCTGTTATCTCCTGACCTCCTCCTTTGCCATGGAAGTGTTTTTTTAAAATCCCTATGCTTCTGAATTTACCTTTAATTCCTATCCATTGCTGCCTACTTCAGTTCTGCTTTACTCCAGCTACAAAAGTTCCTTGTTAGTGGGGAAAGAAACATGTGAGTATTAAAGTAGAAAAAAGAGTCCAAGGGAGAGAAGTGAAAAGCCACCTTTTTATTCTCTTTTTTTTTTTTAATGGCAAAGCAACACATTAGAAGCATTCTGATTAATTCTTTTGTGCTTATCTCTTAAGACCTCCTAGGATTATTATGCTATTAGGGTTTGAATGAGGTTTGTGTTAAATGACAGTGCTACAGTGATATATCAAGGGGAAACAATATGGGATTGCAGAATTCAAAAGTGCTATTTTCTCTTATTCCTGACTCATTTTACCATACAAATTGACTAAGAGCTGGTAATTTTTTTTTGCTTCAATACCTGATTAAATTAGAATATGCTTGTCTATTTTGCATGGCCACTCATGTGTCACTTGTCTTCCAGATGGGTTCCTTCTTGTATGTGTTCCACATCTAGTTATGGGAAGGTGTGACCACTGGTGTGGACTTGCCCTCTCCTGTCTTTCCAAGCTTCATATCAGGATAGGAAAATATCCTTTTGTAAGGTAAATATGTCTAAGGCCAGAGTAGTGTGCAGCAACAGAATTGGATCAGGGGCATCCTGGACATTTGTAGCGACTGTGGCTGCTTTGTGCCTTTACTGTGTTTGTTCACTGCTTTCTCTTTTATTGGTTAGATCGAGAACATGCTGGGATAATTTGTCTAAGATGCTTAACCCATCAGAAAACAAGAGCTATTCCCATTAAAAATATGGTACCAGTGACTAGAAAAGCTCCAAATAGCCTTCACCTAATGTCCCACTTGAAACAAAACTGCTTCAGGCAGAAGATCACAGCTACCTGCTTACCCCACAGTCAGTGGTAAAGGCACTCAAAGACATGGGTTCAGCAGAGCAGATGAGATGTTTACTGGGATTTTCTCTACCCTGGGACAACACTTTGACCACTAAGGTTTGAGTGAAAAGGAGCCAGCTTCTGTTTCTGCAGATTTGCTCCATGTGATTGGGGTAAATTGGAATTTACAGAGGACATTGGCGTAGCAAAATCAGTTTGTGAATTTTGTCTGGGCCATCTTAGTGTAAGCAAGACATTTACTTGTTCACTTCAGTTTTGATTATCTGA
Source organism: Pycnonotus jocosus (assembly GCA_013400435.1). Classification (NCBI taxonomy): domain Eukaryota; kingdom Metazoa; phylum Chordata; class Aves; order Passeriformes; family Pycnonotidae; genus Pycnonotus; species Pycnonotus jocosus. The sequence continues at coordinate 117,820 of VWYP01026644.1, read as the reverse complement.
TTGTATGCTTTAGGGAAAGTTAGTAATGATAAATAAAATTGACAGTTGAAAAGTCAGAATACTTCTGTTATTGAAGCATATTTGTTCTAGATGTTTTTGAGCTATTTGGGATAAATATTCAGAGCAGAGTTATACTCTGTAGAGCTGCTATAATGAATCACCAGAATTTGCTATTCAGTATTTCTTGAAATTAATTTCAGCTGTCATTTGAGTACTTAGAAACTAGGTTTCACCCTTCAAAGCAGATGTGCTTTATGACTCACTTAGCTAAATACCATACAGTTGGGTCAAAATCATTAAGGTAAAGATAACTGGGTACTTACTTTACTTTCAGAAGCCTCTTGCTCTCAATGGGCTGTGCTGTTTCTTGCTGCTTTACTTGTACTGCTGTTTTCCTCTGTGAAACATTACATGGCTTCAGATACATATTACCTAGAAGCACAAAGTTGAATGCTTTGTGCTTTCAACTGAAAGCCAGCGTTCTTGGACCTCACATGCATATGTCCACATCTCTTCACTCCAAACAGAACAAAGACCACAGGGCCCAGGCTGGTCAGTAGAGCAGAGTGTTATATCCCAAAGGGTACACCACTGCTAAGCAAATATTTATTGGAAATGATATCTTGGTGTCAAGAGCAGCTACTCTGCCCTATATGCCACATGAGATGAATATAACTGTTCATCTGGAGACACAATTTTGCCCAACACTAAGCTCTGAAGGCCAGGGTGAGGGACCTACAAGGAGCACTGCTTGTCCTCAGTCATGCTGGCTGGACTCCAGTACACCTTACTGGACTCCACTTATGTGTCAATATCTCATCTTTTATTTCTACACAGTAGAAACTGCACAGGTCATTACTGCAGCCAATGAGTCCTCTTGGCCTCATAAATAAAGAGGGTACCTCATTCAGTCTTGTAGGAATGGTGAATTTTAGGTCTGTGGCAAGCCATTGGATGGTCTCCTCACAATCAAATGATTCTTTCTGTATCTCTGCTAAGGACTACCCAGCCTATCAAGATCTGAAAAGTGCTTAATTCAGCACTTGAAAAGGCTGCATCAGATACGTGCCATCACTGTAAGTGTCCGAAGACAGTACTGAACAAATGCAACTGCTGTAATGTATACAGCAACCTAGTCTCAAATACATCAAATAATAGCAAATGATGGAAGAGAGTAACCCAGAAATATTGACCAGGAGTAAATCAAGGCAGTCTCAAACATTTTATAAGGATCCCATCTTCCTGGAAAGATTTTCAGGAATCTTCCAAAGGAAGATGAAGATAGGTGCTGGGAAGCAGGTTTACCACCATTCACGAATGCATGAGATGTTCAGATGCATGATTTGATCAGCCAGCCAGAATGCCTGCTTAGTCTCTCTATGCCTCTGCTACACTTTGCAGGATTTGTTACTGTCTGCCCATCTAGGGACAGCACAATCCCCTTGATACTGTAGAACCAGGGAGATGTGTATGTAAAACTGTGTAAAGCACAGAAGTTCCCAGTCCCCAGCTATGCTGCTTTCAGAGGTCATTCTTCACCTGATGGGGTCCATGGCCTTGGTCATGCAGATAGGTTCCCTGCATGGTATTTGCAGACTCAACACCCTTTTTTTTTTTTTTTTATTTTTTTTTTTTTCAGAATACAGCTTAACTCTGCATGCTCACCTTAGATATAGTCAAAGTTTGCTGCTAAGTATTTTGATTTTGACTTTATATTTTTTCTTATTAGGTACCAATTGCTGCAGTCCCTTGGAGCACTTGTGAAAGTCAGGAGAGGCTTGATGGAATAGCCTGTTTTATTTTTTTGGCAGCCACAAAAAATCTGCATTTAAATTGAATGAATGTATAAGCCAGAATGCCTGATGGCACAAGAGCAGTCTTTCAGGGAAAGCAAGAGAGGTGCTTGTGGTGCTCCAAGACAGTCAGGCTGTCGGTGGTTCTGGGCACTTCTTTAGTCACAGAGGTGAGCAGTTTAAAAATTTCACTTCTGTTAAACATTACATGGATTTAAAAAAACCTGTTGAGGACACAGATGAACGCTGATGCAGAGAAGGTAGGAGTCAGTGCTCGCTGGGCCAGCTGGCTTTAATGTTTGTTATCCCTAAATATGCACAACAGCCATCTGCAGACACACACAGGAGAGGTCCATGGCCATGAGCAGCTGTACTACCACACACACCTCCCTAGCTTATTGCTGGCTGGTGACACAAGTACTGAAGCATCTCCTGAAGTGTTGTGGCCTGCACTGGGGCTTTTTAGATTTTTGATCATGCAGCTTGGGCACCCGCTTCAACGTGGTACTGAGAAGAGCAGATTAGAAGAGCTAGTTAACATGTAACTTTTTTTTTTCCCACAAATGAACTTGGCAGCAGTTCAGAAACTGTCCTACATTCAGAGGCTTTCTCTGAGCCTTGATTTGGTCACAACAGAAGAGGAAGCCTGAGCAGTGGATTCCACTGTGCAGCTGCAGGGCCAGCTGAAGCAGAGGGTAGCAGGAGAGAGACAGTGCTGTAAAGAATTATATGCAAGCATTGGGGCTAATTCTGGATTCCCTCAATGACTCTGAGGTGAACCAAAACATGTTTCAGTACAGTGAGAAAACTGTACTGAAGACACAAACACAAATGTTTTACTGTTCAGACATTAATCTGTATTAGCCTCTTGTTGAAAGTCAGCATGGATTGATTTTTGAAACGCTTTCAAAATCTGCTTCTCTTTGCTTCCTTTATCCTTCTTGTCATGGGGTGGTGGCTTGAAAATGAGGCTCATCATTCTGCCAGGGAGGTCAGCAGAGGTTCTCCAAGCCAGCAGCTGGTCCACCCCGGGGCCTGCTTCTGGAGACAGGAATGTGAAGGCATGCCTACTGCTACTTTGTTTTACACCTTAATTCCTTCTTAAAAATGTGACTGTATTCCTACTATTTTATTCAAAATGCTTCTTTTAAAAGCTGCCTAGCTCCTTTCATCAGCAAATACTCAGCATGCCTTGTCTGCAGCCCCAACCATGCCCTGCTAAATGCAATGCAGACCATCACTCTATAGAAACATTATCTCAGGCTGTTACAAAACTCTCCTGTGATTCTGAGCACTCTGAAAGAAAAGTAATGGCACTGTCTCAAAGCGGCAAAATGTCGGCCTTGGCTGAGGAAGGACTAGGAAAAAGTATTTGCAGGGCAGTTTCAGCCACTCCAGTCTAGATCTATAATATCCACCTGACAGAATATGTATCTGGTGGGGGTGTGAAACCCTCTCTGCTGGCTGGCCTGAGGCTGTCTTCGTGTCCTGTCCACAGAGACAGTGCTTCCATTACCAAAATTCACCATTGCTTATCCTGGCACCGGGCTCCAGCTGAGAGGATGCAGTGACTGTGGGAGAGCTGAGGGGTGCTGGCTCTGGGGCAGTAGTCAGAGATAGGCTGAGGTATTTACCTAAAGTATATCTTGGAGGCATGCATGGTTGCAGTCAGATTTTCCTTTTGATTTCTATTCTTGCAACAGGACTGAAAGGTCAGCCCACACCTGGCCTTGCAGTCAGCAGGGAAGGAAGATGGATGCATGGAAGGTAAGCCACACTGTTCTGTTAGGACTCACATAAGAACCTTTCCTGCATTCGTTTTCCCACAAATATTTTTCTTAGCTCTGTTATCCCATTTGACAGAACCCATGTTCTCATTTACACTGTACATGGAGTTTAATGCCAGGAACTTTTTGCTCTAATGAGTCTTCAATAATTTGCATAATTTGAGAGGTAAACAAATCCATGTCAAAAAATGATAAGAGAAACTACAGATGATGAATGGTGATGTCAAATTATCCAAGAGGAACATAGATCTGTGATTCACATGTCAGTCAAACATAATATAGCAGGAGTTCAGTTTCTGACTGCCATTAAAATTGTTACTTCAGGAAAATTAATTTTGTATTTAATAATTTTAAAATGTGTTCAAGATTTTCTCTAGTTTTTTAATATTTGTCTATGTAGAAAGCTGTCATAAAGAAGCACAGTGAGAAACACAACTCAGTTATAAAGAGATGTGCAAAACTGTGGTGTTACCATTTTCATAATTCAAAGCCTTGAAAATAATATTTAAGAATTAAACCATCAGGAAAGAAAGGAGATGAAGCCATTTTGTTTCATTCATTAAACTCTCAGAAGTTTCCTTTATATGTATTGTATTTATTGATTCTGGGGAGAACCAGAATTTATGTGTCGAATACAGTTTTCTGTGTTGTGTGGAAAGTGAACTTCTTAAATCTGGAAACAGATTTCTTGAATCCATGTTTATGGACCAAACAAAAAATGTCCTAATAATCAATCTGTACTTCATGAATACATTTGGCAGATGTTTGAAATAAATGTTAGGGTGTTTGATATTTGCTGGCCAAGATGTGTTCTTATTCAAGAGCCCTGTTGTTACTAAAAGAGTGTCATTTTAAAACTTCAACTTTGAAAACTCTAGTTGTGCTAGTGGAAGGTTTGTCCATGAAAGTGTTACTGGTCCTAAGTAGTTATGTGGGGTTTTTGTTTGTTTGTTTGTTTTTTTAGTAGTAATAATGATTGTCTTACAAGAGACTTTAAAAACAGCATAAGACATACAAGCACAGACTCTGGATGTACTGAAATGTCTGTCAGTGATTTACTTCATTTTTCAGTGTTAACACACTTGTGAAAGAAACATAATTTTGCTCTTAGTTCTAATACAAACACAGGTCGTGTGCAAAGTCATTCTGAGCTGATGTTTTGTGTTTACCCTCTCAAGAGAGACAACCATGTTGATTTTTGCCATTGATACTAAAGAAAACTCTCCCCTCATGTTTTCACTTGGCTTGGACTGTTAGCATTGCTGAATTTCTGTGAACAGTTACACAGTGGCTGTTCAATGAGCTGTGCCTAACAAAGTAATAAGGTTTAATTAGCTCAACTTAATCTGACAGTGTGCTGTTGGCACATTATCTGTTTGTACAGCTGGGTAGTGATGCATGTATGCATATGAAATAAAGATCACTCCTTGAAATTGTTCTTTGCTTCTAGTATTGTATAATTGAATTTCAAGTTGTCTTCTCCTACAGAGTCTGCTTCCCTCTGTACAATATAAAAACAGGTCTCAGTTAAGCAGATTGAAATGTTTCTCAGTTTGAGTTTGATAGAGGCTGTTTTCAAGCTACAAATTTCATGTTCTTGTTTAATCACAGCAAAAGCTTGGATCACACAAGAACCCAAAATCTGTGCAGTCAAGCCTGTAATCCTTAATATCTCCAACATGTAAAATCATTTCAGGGTGCAAAAGCTCTGAGTAGAGCACACAGGCTGCTTAAGGCAGCATCAGGTCTGCACAAAGATAATAATGGATTGAAGTTTACAGCATCTTCTTTTATACTTTAAAAATAGGATTTATGCTTTTATTTTTTTTCAATGATGTTGATGTTTATCATGCCTTACATGGATTTACAAACTCAAAACCCTGAGCCAAGGTTTCATCAGTGTTTTTTGCTACAGACAGTTTAACCTCCAGCTGTAATCAATGATAACCACTGAGTAGTGAGAAGACAAGATTCAGCAGCCCTGGCTAGAGCAGCATCACTGTGCTTCCCAGCAAAATTCAGGAGGTCTTTGTGAATATCCTGCAAATAAAGTGGGCAGGAAAAATGTAAAGGGAAGTTTCTGATGTAGTGGCTCCCTGGAGTGGTTTCATCTGAGGAATCCCAGCCCAGGGGCTGGAAACAGACCTGCCCAATGGAGAGCAGGGAAGTGGAAATGCCAGAAAGAGGCTGAAGTGAAAAAGTAAGGGAGGTGTTCTGTGCTTCTCTAACAAAACACATGTATGCACTTAGTAATAAAATCTTGTTCAACTTTCTACATTGCCCAGTGGTTTCTTACAGCAAACTTATAATCAATATAGCAGAGAAGCATTAAAACCCTGAGATTATAATGAGACATTAAAATGTATTTCTAAAACTGTCCTGCTATATAAAGTATTTTACTTTTTGGGAAAACATTGTCAACAAGTGTCCCAGTGTATTTTCCCCACAGGTTTTGTGCCTGTGCAGCAGAATCTTAGAATTAAAATCTAGGATGGATCAACCTCCAGAGGCCATCTAGTCCAGCCCTTTGCACAAAACATCAGGTTTCTCATGTACATGTCTCCAAGCATAGGTATTTTGCAACCTCTCTGGACCACATCTTCCAGTGCTTAACCACTGCATGGCAAAAGCATGTTCCTTATTAGAATTTTCTACATTCAGTTCTGTTCTCTGATCTCTTCAGTGTCTTCCAGCCCCAGCATTATACATCTCTTTGTCATGATCCAGGAACTTCTGGGCTGTCATTTGCAAAGCCATTGCATTTTCTCAGCTGGACCATGCTTAGCATTAATTTAGAGGAAACTCCCATGGATCTTCTGCTCTTCCATTTATCACAGGTGAGGTCTTTGTGAAGCCAAATCTGCATGGATGCTTTACCCTCCCTACCCCAGGAGGTCCTCACAAAAAGACTCAAAGGAGAAAATTAAATGTTCTTGTCACCTGCTATTGTCTGGATCTGCTTGTAAAGCCAAAATGTAAAATAAGCATTGCTGGTGCCTAGAGTCAAGTTTTAACTACGCTGCTGCTTTCCAGAAGATGTAGGTAATTTACAGCTCTTGAGAGGTATTATTCAGTGGAGTGATCAGTTAATTTATGGGAATGAAACCCAATCACACAGTGGATTTTTTATTTGCTGGCTGTCATTTACAAGATAGTGAGGAGGGGAATTAACATCTGAGTGAGAAAGCCAAAAATATTTGTTACAGAGGTTAGGTTTATATTAGTTCAGATCTATGAACCCAAAGATCAGAGTAAAAACAATGAAGAATAAAAATGCGGATTTAATTAATGTCTTTGAAGTAGTTTCTAAAGAAAGATTAGAACACCCAAAAAATCCAGAGAGTGCCAAAAATAATTCCTCACTTTTTTTTCCACAGAAATGAGTTACAAGACTTAGATCTCAGTGGTCAGTTCAGTGTTGCCAGGCTCTGTGAATACTGAAGTGTTTAGAGAGGCTGTTTACCCCTTAAACTTCTCTTGACCTTTCATCATCTTCCCCTGCCCAAATTCCACCTCCATCCAAAGCAGGCATGTCACATCCAACTGGAGTGCCTTGGAAAGAAAATGAAGCTGAGCTTCTTGGGGGGATCAAGGGAAGAACATTTTGAGAATCACTGTCAGTAAGAAAAAACTACATAAAACAGATTTTGCTTTTGAATCTAGAAATAGAAGATATAGAATATCCAGATCTAGATAGAATTCTAGATCTAGAATAGAAGATATATCTGACTGTTTTTACTGCCTCTGAACTAGCTTGCTCTTTTAATTTTACCGTGTTGAATTAAATTAAGATGTATATCTGTGGTGCCTTCATCTGCACACCAATACAAGTACAGAAAAAATACACCTTTTAAAGAAATAAGAATTAAAACTGTGTGTTTGCCCCAGCTGTGGTTTTTGACTCCCCTTTTTCTTAGTTTCTTCTTAGTAAAAAACCTGAATTATTTCATTAAGGGACCCCTGTCTTATGCTACCAAAAAACTGGCCAAAAAAGCGAGTCATCTCAGATTGGAATAAGTCTGAGTATTTATGATTCATAGCAGTGTATTGAATGAGTTGGAGCCTGAACTCAAGACTGGGTTTAACCCTAGCATACAAGATGTACAAAATCAAAAAGAGAGAGGGAGCCATCACCACACTAAGTGTGGCAGGGAGCAGTCTTTGAGCAGATAGTGGTGTGGAAATTGCTGGCAGTTAGAACTGATATAAATGTCTCAGGAAAGAAACTGCTGCAGGGCTCGGCAAATGCTACATGGCTTGGTGCGGGGAGAGCCCCTTGTACTCCCAAAGTAAGTAAGAAGGAGCAAGAAGTGTTTGTGTCACATCACCTCTCAGCTCCTACATGTGACCTTGCCTTTGGGAAAAAAGGTCAGGAAGCCGGCACCAAAGGACATGTGAGAGCCAAAAGCTTAAAGCCTTATGTACATAAAAGTACATAAAAGACTGTGCAAATGAAAGTGTCACAAAATGACACTGGAGTGGAAAGTTCACACAAGGGCAGAATGTTTATTCTGAGTGTTTTCAAGTTTCAAAGCCTTAAAGACCCTGTGCTTTCCTTTACAGAGGAGTGATGTCCTTGAGCAGCACTATCAAACCCACCCTTAAGAAACTTTACCATGAGTTACAGGCAACATGATCTCTAATATAATCAATCTCATGTTCACATCTCTTGCAAGATGCCCCCTTAGCCAAGGTGTCCTTTCTGCCCTTTCTTTTATTGCTTGCACTTCACACAGTATAAGGCAACTGAATGAGAATGTAAAGACAATCCTGGAGGCTGTAAATAATCTTCTGAGGAAGATTACTTCCTTTTCATCTTTTCTCAATGCAGGCAGCTAGTGGTTTAGGTTCTTTTAGAGATATTGTGATAAAAGTCTAAGATATGCTTTTCAGTTAACACAAAACATTTCTAAGTCCATTTAAACTAGAGAAATCTCATAAGCAATGTCAAAGTCAGCTACTCAGAGGGAATGAGAGATCTGAAGAATAGATTGGAAGCCCAACAGCCTCAGAGCATGCTTTGCTTATAGAGTCATCCGCTTCCTATTGATTTGTAAACCTATTTCCTTCCCAGCCCTTTTTCCGAGATGAAATAATAAAAATGACCAAACCATATTGTATTTGAAGAAGAGAAATATGACTCTTTTCCAAGCCTTCACAGGAGTCAAATAACCACAGATATTTTTTTGTCTCCTGGCCAAACAACAGAGCACAAGTCAGGAGTCTAATATATAGAAGAACTACTGAGTTAGTATTATGGCTTTCCATTAAGAAGGCCTGGAAACATTTGAGTGAAATGCATTTGTTTGTTTTGTTCTTACTTTCCCCTTTTGCAGTCTCCTAGTAGCCAGTGCTACAACTAAAAACACCCCATTCCAGAAGCCAGGTTATCTAGCGCTATTTCAGCCCCTCTAATACTTCAAGCCTGTTAACTATCTCTTGGAATTCATCTACATGCCACAACAGGTCATCAACCTGTGCACTCTTTGTGCAGACACCAGGCTTTTCTCCAGTGGAAACATCTGGGCATCCATTGCAAGCTACCCCCCTGGTACTGACTCCCCCTTCCTTACCAGTCCCACCTGGGTGCAAGCACCAGGCTTCTCAGGGCTGTCTCAGCAGGCACACTGCTTCTGGCTCTGAGCAAGAGCCCACCTTTACAGCATTTAACACTTACCTGAGCTGTGGATCTCCTCACAGATTGCAGCACCCTCCCTGCATGCCCTGCCCATGCCCAGTGCTGCAGTGCATCTGATGTGACACGTCCTGGTCACACACTCCCAGAGCCATTTATATCTCCTGCAGATGCCCTGGTCCCCTTCTCACCAGACTGGCTCACAGGAGCTTGTGGGGCCTGACATGCCCTGGGCTGCTGCTCAGGTGTGCCTGAGCATGGGTGATTCTGCTGCAGGTAACTCATTCTGATATGCCAGGAGTGTGCCAGGAGCATCTGAGGTTACCAATGCTCTTTGAAGGTTGTGGGACAGCACTGCTTTGAGGCATATACCTATCATTGGATTTCCTGAGCCCAGAGGTTACTGTGATTGGCAGGTGATGGATGCTGGCTGTGAGGATCTTGACCATGGCACCTTCATAGCTGCCAACTTCCCAATGGCAACAGAAGCCACATTTTCAGCCCTGATTAATCACCAAGTTCTTAAAAAACTGAGAAATTCTTATAGCATTTCCCAGGAATGCTGCTCAGGTGTTAATTACTAATTGTGTGACAATTACTAGACTATCAGACAACAAAATTAAATACATGACATCATAGAATCATAGAATGGTTTGGGTTAGAAGGGACCTTGAAGATCATCTAGTTCCCAACCCATGTCATGGGCAAGGGCAACTTCCACCACACCATTTTTTCTCAGGGCCCTGTCCAGCCAGGCCATTGACACTGTCAGGGATGGGGCATCCACAACTTGTCTAGGTAACCTGTTTCAGTGCCTTACCACCTTACCTCACAGTAAAATATTCCATCTTAATATCTAATTTAACCTACTTTCATTCCATGTGAAGTCATTCCCCCTTGTCATGTCACTCCAGGCCCTTGTAAAATGTCCCTCTCCTTCTTTCCTGCAGGGTCTCTTCAGGTGCTGCAAGGCTGCAATTAGGTAACCCCAAAGCCTTCTTTTCCCCAGGCTGAACAATTCCAGTTCTCTCAGCATTTCTTCATAGGAGAGGTATTTCATCCTTACTTTGTGCATTTAACAGAGTATTAGTTGATTTTTCCAGCAGAATATGTAATTTGTTGTCAGCCCATGACATTTAAAGCTGTTGTTTCTGTTATGTGCTTTTAGTTTCTCCCTAGTGGGCGCTCTGCAGCACTGGGAACAATGACAGACCTGTGCACTGGCACTAACCACTGGCTGTTGAAAATAGGTAATTTTCTTTTATACCACAAGCATCCTATTTCTCTCTCTGGCCGCACAACAATATACAGCTTCCTGCTTTTGCTTGTTCATTCTTTTATGATCTTTAACACCACTCAAAATTGCTTCTGGTTTTCTTCCAGTGTCTGCTGAACTTCACATAATCTGTAGATGACAGTTAAATCTATCTCCACCATGTGTTAGCCTGGGTTTCTGAGCTCCTCATTTATGTTTTTAGTCTTTGTTTCACTTCTAGTTCCTAAATATGACAACAAATACAGTTTACTGCTATTTCCACACTGCTTGTTTTCCTTTCCTCCTTATTTCAGAGAGCTGCTCAGTGTGTGTTGTTCCAAAGTTTCTGCCATGTTGGCAATTCTTTTTCTATGGCTGTTGACCTACAAGAGAAGACTGCTCTCAGCCTTTACAGAGACTGCTTTGATCCATACCATCCCAGATTTCCCTCAGGGTCTGCATAGGCAGTGCTGAGGCTGCAGCTTGTGCATGCACATGGTTTCCTGCCCTCCCACATCATGTCTGTGTGTAGACACCACTGCAGGTGCATTAGGAGATATCCTTTGCACTTTGTCCCTTGTGTCTCATCACACCAGCTCCAGCCTCCAGCAACGCCCCTGCACTGAGGTGGCCCATCACAGCACTCACATGCAACAGCAGCAACTCTCCACTAGCTAGGATGAAAGTCCTTCCCTAATTACTCTTGGTCACAACTCTCACAGCCAGAGAGCCAACCAAGAAACAAAAGAAGCAAAAAAGAAGCAGACTGTCCTGAGCAAACCATGACTGCAGTGGGTTTGTGACAACCTTAATGTTGACATTTTTGGTGTGGGGTCGTGCAATCCTTCTATGTTCATTATTTACTACACAAATTTGCTGCACATTTGCAGTGAGGGGCGTGCCCTGTTTTTTGCCAAAATAGAAAGAAAACCAAGGCAAGACATGTATGGTTCCTACACCTGTCTGAAGATTATTCCTTACCAAGATGTTTTCTGGTCATTCAGTTTTTAAATCAGCTTCATTTTTGTCTATCCACTTTCTAATGAGCTAAGAGGCAAGGTAATTTCTCAAAGTCAGATGTGATTGGCAAAATAGAATTTATATATTTTTTCCTACTAACAAACAGAGACTATTGATCTGAGGTCCATGAGGAACAGCAAACATAGCCTCTTGATATTTGCCTACAAAGTCCAGTAAGCTGGACTTTGACAATTCATCCTGAGTTAGCCCTGAGATTTGGCAAGAAGTTTTAAATTATCTTCTGTAGAATAAATTTATCGATATTACATTGAGACCAAGTCCTTATATGTTTAGAGGCATGAAGGCAACTAATGTTACTAAATACAGAACATACTAAATACAGTTATGAGAAACTTGTCATTGATTTATATGATTTTGAGGAGGACTTTGAAAGCAAACATCAAGTGTTACTTGTCTGCAGAAAGACATGGAATGTTTTTTCTATTCCATGTTGATATTCTTGTGCTACAATTTACTCATATTGATGACACTGATTTAATGTGAAAGAAAATAAAGATTCTCAAACCAAAAAATGAATTGTGTTTTAAAAATATTCACCACAGTTTTTATGTTACATTTTTCACAGACATCTTAAGAAACTAAGGTCTAAAACATTATCATTTATATTTTTTTCTACTAGTTTGAGATATTCTGTAAGAAAAGATTTAGTCTATAATTTACACATTTTCTTTGGCTTTCTATATTTTAATAAGATGCACTAAAGATGTTGATTTAAAAACTAAAGCAAAAGATAAAATAATTTAAATATTTGCTGCTTTGTAAGTAATGTTTCTTTCATAACCATGCAACTATCTAGTGTAGCTGGATTCAAGGAACCTTAAGTTAAGAAAAGATACAAATATCAATTCCCAATCTGTTTTTACTCTATAACAGTAATCCACTGCTAACGTTTAGAAAAGTGACTTCTGAAATATTTTCTGCATTTTTTATGTGTGTTTGGGATAGCTTAAACCAAGTTAACAGTCCCTAGGAAAGCTTTGCTGTTCCTACTGAGGAAATGCAAACTTTCTGGAATTATAATTTTCATTCTTCCTTTTTTCTACCACAATCTGTCAAGTCTAGCTGGAAAGTGAATACTGAAGGTGGCATTGGTAGAAACAAGAAATGACGGTGACAACAAATCTATTAAAAGGAAAGTGGTGCTATGTCATGGACTACTCCATCAGGCTTTTATCTCAAGGCATTAGCAACAAACATTACATTAGCAGGATAAAACAGAAGTATTTTTTCTGCTATGAATTCCTTCCTTAGGACTAAAATTATCTGTACAGCAACAGCAGCCTTCTTGTCTCCATGCAGAGGGCGTCTGCCTGAGGAGGAGACAGAAGAAGGCAAGCTAAACCAGCTGCCCTCATCAGCCCTTTACTTTGGTGTTCCCTCCAGGCTCTCAGTCACTGATCCTGCAGTTTCATGCCATACTTGGTTACAAAACCTAAAGTAATTAATGAAAATTTGTTCCAATATTAAAAAAAAAAAAATCTGCATCTAAGAGTGGTCATCAAGGGTTAGTGGATTAAACAGACAGGACTTACAACTTGCACCTCCTTTTTCCTGCTTTTCCTTCACATCCACACCCTGTGACTGTACAGCAATACCTAATCAATTGGAGACTTTGAACCAGCTGAATACCCTACAGAAGCATGTCAGAAAGGACTTACAAAACTGCTGAAAAGTGACTTGTGTTTCATGAACATTACATGCTATATTCAGATGTAGGCTGTGGGAAATCCTAGTGACTTTTGGACAAGGAAAAATAGTTGTTGTGTTTTAAGGGATTAGTAAGGTTTCTAAAGATAATGGTTGAAAGATGAGCACTAGCACAGAGTGGTATGCATACATCCTTGTTTCACTGGATCACAGGAATTTAGCCGCTGATGTGCATAAGGCTTGTCAATCAGTCATTTTTCTGAGGGTTTACAATTTTCCCAATGAAGAGGACAGTGTGGGTGAATTTCTCCAGAATCACTAGGAGAAATGGTCTGTTGAATTTGATCCGAGGTGGGCGAGGAAAATCCCCAGATCTCCAGGTCACCTCCTTCACTGTGGCCCCGGCCGCCTCAGTGCCATTCTCATGAACATTCAGCATGGCTCTGTGGATCACCTGCAAGGAACAAAGCAGACAGCCTCCAGCTGACAATCCAACAAGAAGACAGCAGCCTGCCACCCTCTTCCCTTTGGCCATCAAAAGGAGCCCTGCCTGGAGCAAGACTGAGCAGCAGCAGCTTCTGGGAAGGTCATCACCCTATGCTCTGTTCCCACCGCAGCACCAACAGCCATCACACCACTCCAGCCATCCTCCTGCCCTGCTTGTGCAGAGAGTAACCCTCAAACTGCAGGCAGCCAAAGAGCACTCAAGATGACTGATGACAAGAAACTCTGGAAGCAAAGAAACCTGGTAATTTAGCCGAGACTCAATTTTGTCTTTGGCAGCTTCGTGTATTATTGTGAATTTACCCTGTCATCTAGCTGAAAAAAATAACTTTTTGAGAACACTAGAAGGGCAGGAATAACAGCCCTTTGCCCTCTGTAGGAAGAATTAGAGGAAATTTTACCAAAACTAATGCTCTACATTTAGATAATTTTGTTTAGTAGCCAAAAGAACATTTAATTATATGTATGTTTTCATCCTCATCCTCCAACCATGCCTTTCTAACCTCTTGTAAGCATGTTTGGCTTCAGGTTTATGAAAGACAGGGCTTTCTTTGCCTCCAGACTGGCAGCTATTGATAACTGAGTGATGCTTCAGAGAGACTGGGATAAGCTTTTCAAGGGATATTAATGTCAGGTTCCTGGGAGCAGGCAAATCCTGTGGTTGCTTTCACATGCTGACTTACTTTTGAAACCATCAGTCCAGGCTCCTCAGTAATCCCTGAGAGATCAGCTTGTTCAGTAAACAGATTGACCATACCCATCTGTTTAACTATATTTTTCACATCATAGGTACCAGAAATAGAAAATTTTGGAACATGCAGATGTATTTTTCTGTAACAAACAACACAAAAAGGGACAAATCATGATCTAGGCAACACTCTTCAGTGGCTTCAGTGTATTGACATTCCACATTTGTTTTTCTAAATGTTTACAGCCCTCTCTCAGGGTTCAGATAGCACTTCTGATCAGGTGGAGGGTTGGGACAGAATCTTCTGCCTCTGCAGTGGGGTTCAAGGAGTGGGTTGGAAGACACAGCTATACCAACTCCGTGGTAAACACAGCTACTACTGACAGGTAGGAGGGTTTTTTCAAAAAGATTGTAGCTAGCTGACCTAAGGCTGTTGAAATACACAACAGAACCTTGGCCAGCACAGAAATAGCTGCAGTAATGGTGAATTAATCCACTTTCACACAGAATGCCCTCAACTACCTAACACTCCACAGCTACTCTACTGTAGTTTCCCAGTGCTTGTATGAAACCCGGGTCTGTTGACGTCATCATGGTGCTAAGTAATATTTAGTTGAACCAGGAACTTAACCCAAGATTAATCCAAAGTTCAATGACCCATTTGTTCACTAGCCACAGCTCATTTTCATTTTCCAGCTAAGAAAAGGGAAGTCCATCACAGAGGAACTATTAAGTGTATAGAGTTCAGTCAAAAAGCCTGTACTTTAATGTTTTCTCTCAGTGACATAAACACAACTAATCTGTAACATGGTCACCTCTCACCTCAGCAAAAAAAGCTTACCTGTCTTGGAGGGACTTTTCCCATTTAGTTACAGTTCTTTTCAAGAGGGCATCTTCTACCTGCTTCATCTTCCCTTCATCAGGCAAAACAAATAATGCTGCAACACCTCCATTGTAAGGTATCTGAACCAGCCAACAGGACAGCTCTTCATCAAAGTAATTTCTGTAGTAACCCTTTCGATACATCATGTCAACTTTTACAGATGTTTTCTGATCCACAAAAAAATCCTCCTGTTTTGTCTGTGCTGTACTGAAGGGTTTCTGCCAATGGGCTTATGACAAAAAGAAAACTTATTCAGTGGAATACAAAGAGGAATGGTCACAGTGAATAAAACAGATCCAGTCCCACAGCCTTCCTTTCATTAGAGTAAATATTCTTTTCATGTTACTGTGTCCTCAAGTGTTACAGTATTGCATCTTTTTTTTTAGGTCCTTAAAGATAAGTACAGGAAGATAATACTGAAAACACTATCTTTCACTACAGCATGAGTCTATGATCATATGACAAAATTAACCAAACTCAATAAAGATATTTGTTTTAGAATTTCATTAAAGCAGATGTTTTTACTGACAACAAATATACATGGGTTTATAGCGATACTTTCTGGATACTGAACATGATTTTCTCTATTTAAAATATTTATTTTTTTTTCTCTTTTCTTTCTCTGTAATAAGCATTAGCTTTGCACCCTTTAATATATCTTACCTTTAAAGAAGACATAGTTAACGAGAACCATTGCAGTCAGAGGATCAAGATTTTCCACTAGTTTAACAATTTTCCCATTTGTTTTTTCCTCAATATAACTGTTAATCTGACTCTCAGCACCAACAGAGTTATTAAAGTCAGTAGAAAAGACTTCAGATTCATAAAAGCTTTTGACATCATCCACGAACTTCTGTAGTGGTTTTAGCGTCTCTTCTATAAAAAGAGCATTGCCCAGGCTCAGCTGGAACTCACTGTCTGAACGGTTCAGCATGTGGAGGAGTTGGCAAAAACCTTCATGGATTTCCTGCTCCTGAGTCTTTTTCAGGTTAAAGGCAAGCCCTTCCAAAATCTGTGTCAGTGTCACAGCCTTGGCACCAAGTGCCAGCATTGCAAAGGAAGAAGAGATGCTTATGGGCGAAAAGAAAATATTTTTGTCTGTTGCTTCAGATGCAACCAGCTTGTAAAAGGAAAATGCAAAGTCAGCATTGCTGAAAACTAGTTTGACAAAGGTTTTATTCTTAAGTGGAGAAGCTTCTTCCCACTGAGAACTACGTCCTGGGTAATATTTCCCTTTAGCGTCATCCTGCTTATTACGATAGCGAGGATGCTGATGACACAGGGCAACAGTAAGCAAACCAACCAGCAATAAACACAAGAAGAAAGTGGGCTTCATTTTGCTTTCAGCTGTTTCTGGAAAAGAAATAGACATGCAGAACACATCATGGAAACTAATTTGTTCATACTGTGTCCTCTAGTAAAATAAAATCATGCTTTCAGCACACACCTGTTCACCAAAGACCCCCACACTTATAATTCACATTTCTGATGCCTGCCAGTGTTCCCTGGAAAGAATATGCCTTCTGATTAACTACTAATTTTTTTTTTTTTATATATAGTCTAGTTCTCTTTTAAAAGAGGTAATTTAAAACTTTTACAAGTTCATTAACTTTAATATTAGCATACTCTTAAAATTTGTAAATAACTGGAAGCTTATTACCTTTTCCCCAGAGTAACTGGCATGAGTTAGTTTTGTACTTAGTACTGAAGGAAGGTTACTGCAGCTCTGTTAGCCTTCCTCAATTCATCAAATTGTTAGAGAATTTAATCTGTATTAAACAAAAATGGGATATAAGTGTAGATCATACTATCTAGAACCAAAATTACAAAATACTCTTACAGTTTCTTCAAAGATGAAAGACTAGATCACCAATCTTTGTGGTATAAAAGTCTATAGGCATTTCTATTGTTTCCAAACCAAATTTTTACTTTATTATGTGAAGTATCTTCTTTAGTATTGGTTCTTTCTGGCTTTTGAAATGTATTGATTTTTTTTCATAAGAGGTATATTACCTATTTGCATGTACAAAGGCACCACTCCCAGGCAACATCCCCCCCCCCCCGGCCCCCCGCCAACTGAAGTGTAAGAGATCCATAGGAAAACTAAAAGGGTACTTACATTGTTACAGTCTGATCTTGTCTGCTCATTCTTCTCTTCAACACCATCAAACAGAGTTAATCAGAGCACTCCGTTAATCATTAATTAGTTCAAATAAAAGTTGCCAGCGAGGATGCACAACAAGCAGTAATGACATTGGATATTTTGGACCGTTTGTCTAACCCAGACAAACACTAACAGTGCTGGGTGATGGAGCTGCAGACAAGAAGGAATGGAGCAGGGGCTATATCTCTGTAGCTTCCATGCTTGTGGATGGACAGGACAAACCTGCTGCTGTGGGTGTTTGGCAAGACAGCCCCCAGCCATCCCTTTCCTGGCTGGAGCTGAAGGCTGTGACTGGGTGTGAGGGACACCCCTTGCCTGGGTCTGTCTGAGCCAGCCCCACTCACGGACACAGCGTCCCTGCCAGGATGTCCTCTTTGATTCATCCTGGGGCACTGCCGGAGACATAAACTCTCTGGTAGGATTTCAAAACAGAACTGGGATTTAGAAAGTCCTTCTGCCATACTGTATACCTCTATCACAACCTTCAACACCATGTTTGATGGTTTTGGGGATTTTCTTATGCAGAGCAGATTGTGTGCAATTGGTGAACAATCTCTAAGTTTCTTAGGAGAATAACACATGACATTATCACTAGTGAGACATTTACAATCAGTAAACTTGCTTACTCATAGCTGTTGGCCATCACCTGTGACTGAGTATTTGGGGAACTGGGGAACAGTTTTTGCCTGGCTTTGTAGAAAATATACAACAAAACCACCACTGCTAAGAAGCAGCACTGACTGCAAAGAGAAATCTGGGCTCAGAAACCATGTACTACCTACCAGAACCACAAACCATCAGTCCTGAGTGACAGCCATCAGTTCAAGTGCAGCATTTTGCCAAACCTGCAGTTAAAACTTAGCAAGAAAATCAAAGTCCCTATCAACACAATAACAAGCCAGAAAGACACTGTTCTTTCTGGTTTGAAAATGAGTTAGAAATTGTCTTGTCCATTCCTTTATTTTACCAGGACATGGTGGCACAGGTTTCCTTTTCCTATAGTCCCCAGAATTCGATGATCCATGCATAACAGTTCTATGAAGACAGCAGTCTAGAAGAATCACACTAAAAGGTTGGCTTCTTTCAAGCATCTCACTCATAGCTAGCATACCAAAATAATTACATTTCACTAGCAGAATTTGCTCTATGAACCTTTTTCTCTTGGTGTAAAAGAGTCCTTCTTGTGCAAACAACTTCCAGAATAACAACTTCACCAGAGAATAAAAGTTTTTATTTTGAAATGAAGTTGTCTACCCAGAGAAACGTCTTGGTGTTTAACTAAATTTAAATTGATATCTTGCGTTCTATATTTTTGTGATGCAAACATGGCCTTAATCAAGCACTAAGAAAATCCTTTATGTAGGTATTTTGGAATTACACCTAAAGTTTATTGCTTCTAAAGCCAGAGAGAAACTATTAGGGCTAAAATTTGCAAAGTTTTATCATTTGTTATTGTACAACAGATTAATATTGTTGGCCTCAATGAAGAAGCAGAAGAAAGATCAAGTAGCTGAATAAATATATTCAATGAAATGAAATTTATTGTATGATTCTATTGCCCAAATTCCTTTTCTTAAACAAGTCTTTGAGACTCTAAAATTTTAGGATTATGAGGATTCTGACAAATCAGAGATGGTTTAATGCATCAGCTTTCTTCCCAGTTTAAGTGGAGGCAAAATATGAGACCATGAGTTTGCCCTTAGGCTCTGCAGATCACAGCCTGGCAGGTCAGCACAATTCCATTTCCATCAATGACTTATATTAGCATGCACCCACAGGACACTTTGGGATCTAGGATGTACCTACACAGGCTTTCTGTCATGGTTGCTGCACCATTTTTCCCAACCTCCCAATATAAGAGTGTACAGAAGTGCTGGAGCACATCTGCTTCTATTAGATGCCTCTTCTCAGTCACTTTTGGTACCACTGTGAGTATGTCAGGGCTGTGACACAGAGCACACTCACAGACATGGGCATGAGGTGGTAATCTTTGGCTGGGCCTCTGAGACACACAATTTCTCTGAATTTACCCATAAGATTTACCAAGAGACAGAGCTCTTACTTGAAAGATAGAGGAACAGGAAAGGAATTCTAGTAACCATCCCTTGAATATGGACGTTATGGTATGGCTTTTTTGATGGCTAGAGAATCTGCACCTGTGAGAGCAGCAAACCTAACAACGTTCATACACACTTTAGGACCTATTACATCCTTCATCTCCTCTGTGCACAGATGTTTTCTCCTGCTATGAGGTTCTTTCCTGGCTGCAACCATCTTATGGTGTGACTATAACATGTAGGTTGGACTTGGTAATCTTGGAGGCCTTTTCCAGCCTTAATGATTCTATGATTCTGTGGTCTTGTTTTATACTGATTTTTCATTTCAAACTTCTTTCTTCATCAAAGCCTCTTCCACATGTTCTGTCTTTCCTACATGAAACACAGTAGGCAATATAGAAACTTTTCCTTAATAAGATGTTTTCTCAGTTCAGTCTTCTTCAGACCTTTAATATGAGAATATCATTGCTGTTAACAGTTTTCCAATGATAAAGAATACATTCTTGTTTAGCAAAGTAATAAATCATAAGGTTTTTTTTTCTAGATGGCTTATAGAAAAGAAGCTGAATGCAACAAAAAATAAGAGAAATAAAGACTGTATAAATAGGATTTATTCACTTGTAATAAATTCATCTCCAGCACTAGAATTGAACTGAAAAGGTACTTTCAGAACTTAAATTCTTTTTTTGCAAGAAACCACCAAAGTAATTTGCAACAACATCAGCTGAGGTTGTGTAACCAGGGTATTAGTCATATCAAGACATTTACATAAAATGGATGAATTATAGTTTTCTTTAAAATTGTTAGTCTGAGGAAATTACAATTACCAAATTATTTAAAATGGATTCACTGTTATGCCTGGGACTGGGAACTTAATGTAGGATATTTCCAGATCAGTCTTTGGCACCTAACAGTTTAAAGGGAGTGAATGATATCATCTGTGTGCTGTGTTTACATCTAATGAAAGCAGTCCCATGTGGGTAAGGGCAGATGTGCAGTACCCAACCAGGAATGTAGTATGGATGGGTAAGATTTGAAGGGTGTGTTACAGGACTCAGAGATACATAGCCCATGGTGGTCTTCATGCTTTTTTGCTCTTGATAATTTGTGCTTCCTCTAACTCCCACTGCAGTGAATGTTTAAAGTCTTCAAGTGAAATGCACATTTAAGAATGCTTGTATTTCTCCTGCACTTTTTCTGTGATTGGAAGTCCTAGTGCCTCTGTGCTTTGGAGACATGATTTGAATGCTAGATTAGGGATTAACACTGTTTGACGTTTTTTCCTACCTCCAAAGACATGTCAAAGATGAGTAGCTATGTTCAGAATCCCCATTTAAAACCTACCCCACCTGGGAACTATCACAATCACCTGGTTTTTAAAAGCTTAGTGATTCTCTGCTTGAAATTGCTGTGAGTATAAGGAAAATGCCTGCAGCTTTTGCTTTACTAAATCTGCTGAAGCATTTAGAATAGGGTTGGTTTACAACCTGTTCAAATTCTCATTTCCTTGCAATAATAGCAGTGATCACAGGCTGTACAGATGACATGGCTGTGGGGAGAGGGTGGATGTGCCCATTCAAGGCATTCCAGATACGAAGGCTGAGGCTCAAATTGCATCGCTGGGAACAAGAAACTCCAGAGTACTGGTAGCACCCGAACAGCAGAGTTTATGTGAGCAACTGGTGCTTCTGTAACTATCCAAATGCTCTGTGCCTTTTGGCATTACCTGCTCCTCTCCTTACTGCTGAAAGGAAAACACTGCAGCAGCCCTGCAATTCCACTGCTTCATGTTTTGTAACAACATTCTACATGGACTCTGCCATGTGGCAAAGCAAACAGAGAGTTACTGACAAAAGATATTCTGTCATCAAGCAGAGTCCCACTGGCCCATAAACAAGGTCAGATAGAACAAATTTACAGTCTCCCACAAGGCTCATAGGCTGCTAGGAGATGTTTGGCACTCTGGTCTGGTGGGGCACAGCTAGGCTGCCTTCCAGGTACTCAGCCCTGTGGGTCTATCTTCCCTCACAGGGGTTCTCACCTGAGTGGAAGTCTCTCTTACCCAGGGTAAGTCCTTTTCCTCATAACTTCCCATAAATATGTCAGATCATGGCTCACGGACTCGCAGCAGGCCATTTATGTTGGATGTTTATTATAGGTGGTCACATGCTTCACTGTAAGCTGTATTATCCCCTTCTGCTGACTGTCATTGCAGGAATTCAGGTGAATTAGGTTTTAAAGGTTACAATCTTTAGCTTATAAAGAAGGTCAGGTTTTCTTCCAGGGCTTAGTTTGGATCCAGCTGCCCCATAGGCTGAGAGAATGTGTGGGAGCATTGTAGAGGAATAAAAACATCTCCAGATGAATGAGAAGCACCATAAAACACATGTGTTTACCACAGATTAAATACACAGTCCCTAAATTAAAATTTTAGTTATTTATATCTTTCAGAATACTTCCTTTTTTTTTCTACCTTTAATAACACTAATAGAATGAAGAGGGTTCCCTATCAAATATTAAGACGAAAGAAAGCTGCAAGGACAAATGATGTGAAGTAGACCAAGATAGTTTTTCTTGGAATTAAGAAAAAATACTTCATCTCCCTACAAAATCTTTGCAGAATTGTCCAGTTCTGTAGGAAATCCAGGTACAGAAAATCCTCAAAACCTTGTGCATTCAGGCCCAAACACAGAAATTAATATAAGGTTCAACTTGAGACCTTGGAAAAGGCTTCCAGATCTAGAGAGCATAAGCAAGAATGTGGGTTTGTAGTTTAGACAGAAACATATTAAGCTAGGTAGTTGAAAGTTTTAAGGTTTTAAAGTCTGGATGTAGAAGTAGTTATAGAAATAGTAAAAGTTTTAAGGTGTAGCAAGTAGTTTTGTGTGTCACTATATGATTGGTTAAGAAAGTCCGCATTGAGGCAAGACATGATACAATTTAACTAGGGACTGGTGTGAAAGTAGAAACATTCCTTGTGGCAGTAGTTTATTGGATAATTAACCTTTAAAAGACCTTGTAACTTGTGACCAATGAGACCACTGACCACAGACTTAGGCCTAATAGTGAGGACATTCTCACCTTCATGAGACTCTAGAAGAAGAGCCATAAATCATGCTTTGAAACATATCTCCATGGTCCTGTCTCTCTCGTTATCCTGATACAGTTCCTAAAGAATATTATCAAAACTGTTCCAAGAGTAATATCAACGAGCTATGTTCAGTGCTCAGACTCTATAGACCTTCTTACTGTGAACTGTAGGCATTTTTCTACTTTTAGTGTATGTTTGACACAAGATTTATTGGTTTCCTGTCCCCTACACATCCCCTTCTTCCAGAGGGATTTGGGATGATCTCTCTTCCTACCCTCAATCTCTGCCAGAATTCAGGTCAGCCTGCTGGTCTGGAGCATGAAGTTGCTCAGCTGGAGGAAAACTGTAGAGATGCCCCACAGCTTGGTAGATAACTACCAAACCAGGATACAGAGGTATTTATCTCATTTTATACTTTTGCTGGTAGAAGCCATTCTTCACAGTCCAGTAGGGAAACTACCAATGCAGCTCTTGTCCTGCTATCTCAAAACCAAAGGCCAGGGGGGTAGATGGGGGAGGAAATTGCTTTGTGTGTGATTTCCCAAAGCTTTTGCTCTGTCCTAGCAACGGTGGGATTTTTCCTAACTTCTTTCCCTTTAGCAACAGGTCAAAACCCTGTATTTCTGCCACACCCTGATAAAAATCTTGTGGCTCTGATAAAAATCTCACCATCCAACCTTCTAATCAGTCCTGGAGCACAGATTTATCAGGACGGGATCTCACAGAAGCTGCTCCCAGCTCCTGTTGAGTTTGTATAGGCACTGCAGAGCGGGCTGCCTCACACCACAGCAATGTATCATTGATCTCGACTCTGTAAAAGCTGCTGCTCTGCACAGAGATGTGGTCTCTCCCAGTCCCTGAGTGATGCCATCTTGCCTCGTGAGGAGCTATAGCTCAGGACTTCCACTGAGTTCTTGCCACTTGGAGCACAGGGACTCATACAAGGCAGCAATCTCCAAGTCCCCCTGAGTCAGAAGCACAGCTCCCCGTACACCAGCCCAATCCTACAAACACCAATGGCCCCTGAAAAGCACCTCCGTGTAAGGCGGGCCAAGTTGGGAGAACAGGTCAGAAGGCCAGAGAGGTGTCCGGGGTGGGGAGCTCGTTTGCTGATTTGGGGATTGCATTACCTTTGCAGTGCTCAAAACAGACTGCCAGGATCACTGTAGAAACGAGCAGTGCACATTCAGAAGCCTCAAATTTCTAGGGGTGGGGTCTCAAGTCCATGTTCAAAACATGTATCCAGGATCCATATGCAATGGCGTGAAAGCAGTGCAGTGAGATAGAAGCTGTCAAAGTTAGCCTCTCCTTGAGGCAGCAGCTGTGCAATAAATGGTTTGCTATGGAGTTTAGCCCCAGTGCAATAAGAGTGGATGATCTACAGACCCACAATAGCAAGAAAATGCTTAGGTATTTCTTGAAAAGAGGTTTTACCCAAATAGGCATGTATAGAGAGAATGTGAAGAATCATAGCTTCCATATGAGATCAGTTGTACCAATTTAACAGCTTTAAGACATATTTTGCTGATATCTGCTGTGTTTGTAAGATCAACTGAAGGTGTTTGTTGGCTTTAAGAGATTTATAGAATGATTCAAGAGACTGGACTAATTCCCTCAGTGATATGCTTAAATTACATTGTATATTTTATTGATCATCCACAGCTGATCAATTATTCATGAATGACATTTTTTTCACAGACAATTCTATGCCTAATGTCACTGTCTCTTAAAGTTTTTTGCTGACCTTGTGGAGTGCAAAGAGGCACTTACAGTAAGAGCTACATCAGAATAAGTCTATTGTTTCAGGGATTATTCTCTTTCTTTTTGTCAGTCATTTCTTAAGACATCCTAGGCAAAGAGTTGGAATATGTGAGAAAGAACAGGTTGATGGAAGATAAACAGCAGCCTAGGCAGCAAAGAGTGTTGTAAGGAGGAGAGGATTCTGTAGGGACCAGCTCAGGTGAATACTGGAGAAGACATAGTAGAATGACAAGAGTTGTTACCTATTGAGATAAAGCTTTTGGTGAGTAATCCAGAACTGGAAGCAGTACAAAACTCCTTAACAGAGATAATTCACTTTTAAATATAACAACATATTTTAGAAAAGGTTATCTTCCATGAATTTGGAAAATGTATTAATAAGTTGAATTGTTGTGGTGGTTTGACCCTGGTTGGATGACGAATGGCCACTAAAGTCATTCCATCACTCCTTTCCTTAACTGGAAAATGCAGAGAAAATAAAATGAAAGGTTCATGAATCGAGATAAGGATAGGGAGAGATCACAAACTGATTACTGTCACAGGCAAAATAGACTCAACTTGGAGATATTTGAATTTATTATAAATCAAACCATCAGGATGATAAGAAGTAAAACAAATCTTTAAAACACCATTGCCCAAGCTCAGAGAGAAGGGCAATAAGGCTCATGGTCAGTTCATCGCATGGTTCTGCTGCTGCTTCCACCTCAGGGAGAGGAGTCTTTTCCCTGCCCCAGTGTGGGGTCCCTCATACAGGAGACAGTCCTCCACAAATTTCTCCAGTGTGAGTCCTTCCCGTGGACTAGAGATTTTATGAGCTGTTCCATCATTGTGGGTCCCTTCCATATGATGCAGTCCTTCAGGCACAGGCTGCTCCAGCACAGGTCCCCCGCATGGTCACAAGTCCAGGCAGCAAACCTGCTCTAGAGTGGGCTCCTCTCTTCATGGGTCCACAGGTCCTGCCAGGAGTCTGCTCCAGGGTGAGCTTCCCATGGGATCACAGCCTTCTTTTGGCCATCCACCTGCTCCCGAGTGGGCCTCCTGCATGGGCTGTAGGTGGATCTCAGCTCTCCCCTGGACCTCCATGGGCTGCATGGTGACAGCCTGCTCACCATGGTCTGCACCACAGCCTGCAGGTGGATCTTTGCTTTGCCACATGAAGAAGCTCCTCCCCTGTTTCTTTGCTAACCTGGGTGTCTGAAGGGTGGTTTCTGTTGTTTCTTCTCATCTGCACTTCTCTGGCCTCAATAACTTCTGTGAAACAACTTTATTCACTTCTCCAATATGTTACCACAGAGATGTCACTATCATTCCTGTTTGGCTCAGGCTTCAGCAGCAGCAGATCCACATTGGAGCTGGCTGGCAGTGGCTCTGGGAGACGTGGGGGAAGCTTCTGGCAGCTTCTTAGTGAAGTCACCCCGTAGGCTCCCCACAGGCTCCTGCTACCAAAACCTCCCCTTGCAAACCCAATACAATTATTGAACTGCAGAAAATGTTACATTTTAAAAGTGTCAGATGATGGTGATTTTTTACAATGTTGTTTTCTTATTAATTTCATAATGAAATATCTCATTTACTTCTAAATCTCCCTCAATCAGAGACTAGTTAGTAGAACTACCTAGCCCAAAACTGCAAACACTGTAACCATTATAACCCACACCGAATATCAGTATGCCAAATAACCTAGCAATTACTCCTTAGTAGGATTAACAATTTTCCCCATGAAAAGTGTGGTGCTGGTTTGTTTGTCAGAAATCAAAATAAGGAAGGGCCTGTTGAATTTGATGGTTGAAGAAGGACGGAAACCTCTGGTAGACATTATGGCAGTGGCTGCTACAGCTTCAGTTCCATCTTCATCAACTTCCAGCAAGGCCTTGTGAATTGCCTGCACAGAATAGGAGAAAACGGTGTGTTTTATATATGGGACAGAAAGCAGGACTAAAATAAATTCTCTTCATATGGGACATTTAGGAGAGGAAAGGAGTAATAAATCCAGTGGATGAAACTTTATTGTATGGCGAATCTCCAACAGTTTGAAACAAGAGTATTTTCTATGTCAGGACTGAGCAAGGAGGGCCAAAAATTACCATGGACACACTGAAATGCACTCTCACCAGTGCTGAGTAGAGTGGGATAAAAACACCCCAGGTACAAGTTAGTTTACTTTCTTAGATGGTTTGGACTTCTACTAGCAAGCTTTATTTCAAGGTTAATTAAACACTGCTATTTAAATGCTAATATGGAGCAGTATTCAGCATCTTTAGCATTAAATCATAGCTGAAACGGACATAGTCAAATTCAGCTACTGCAAACTGGAGATTTCCTGAAAACTTTGTGAATATTAAAAATTGAGATATTAATCAACACAAATATCATAATGAACTCCTCATTTGTAGTTTATGTGACACAACTTCATGTAAACTATTATATTCCAGTGCCACAAAGTTATTTAAAATGTTACCCAATTTTTCTATGTATTTAATATCCAGCTTCTTAATAACAGCATTAAAGTAATACAAAAATGAGCCAGCAGATTCTTTTGTGAAAAAGCACAATTACTGAGCTAGCCTCTACATGTCATTGTGAGTTTTACTTAAAACTTCAGTAATACAAAGAGAGAAAAAAGTCTTTAAAAATCCCAGACACAACTGATCAAAACAACCAATTACCATCCCATCCACAGCTCCATCTACTTACTTGTGAGACCTGGAGATTGTGATTGCCACTAATTCCAGACAGATCACCATTACCTGAGAACACTTCAGTAATGCCCATTTGCTCAAACAGGGTTTTGACGTCGTAAGACCCACTAATAGAAAACTTTGGTAACTCCAGATTTAATCTCCTGTTCATCAAAGAGAACAAAAGAGCAGTGAGCCCTTGCAGCTCATTTCAGCCAGCAGGGTGGATAGTGGATAACTCAGCAACACTTGAAAGCATTCTTTTGATTGCAAATTTGTTTGATGGTGGCCTTTATATTCCTTGAGCAATTTTAGCATCCTGAGAGATGAACCATCTTCTTGTATCTACATTCTCTATTTGATTTTGGGAGAAGAAACAAATTTCTTCCTTGTCACTCTTTCATTCCTGTGCCACATGGGCAGCTAGTAGAGTTTTTTGGCTAAAGGGTTACAAAGAGCAAGGAGACCACTAGTGGAAAGCCTAAAGTAAGGGAAAAGGAAGATAAAATCTAAGATATGGGAAGGAAACAAATCATGTTTACACCGTGAAAGAAGAGGTAAGAAGTCAAAAAGTAGCCAAGCAAGTTTTAAGACAGCTGTTACAATGCTGTGACCCCTTCTGTCAGGTCACAAAGCCTGCAGTTTCTTAGTGATTATGCTCTGCTCTGACTCATTTGGGGAATTGCTTAAAACATCCCTTTATGAAATCAGGACATTGTGTCCGGTAGGAGGTGATATGAAACTGGCGTTTTTTCTTAAAAACAGTGATGTAACCTCAAATATAGCAACCCATATACTCAGAGTTACCTGGACACAAGTTTGCTATCCCATTTACAAACAGTTTCCTTGGAGAGAGCATCTTCCACTTGCTTCATCTTTCCATCATTAGGCAGAATAAGCAGTGCTCGCGCAGTGCCCTCATAAGGCAGCTCTACCACCATACAGGAGAGATCCCGGTCGTAGTAAATGGTTGAGGGACCTTCACGGTGCATCATTTTGACTCTAACAGCTGCATTTTTATTCACAAAAAAATCATCCTCATGTGTACGGGAAGGAACAAAAGGCTTTTCCCAGGCAGCTAATGGGGAAAAAGAGATGTTGCACTCAAATGTGAAGATCATAAAGAATGGCTCATCTAAATTAGATCAGCTTTAATGTAGAACACTGGAAGTATATTGATGGGAGAAGAGACTCACTAAATCACTTCAACCTCCTCCATAATACACAATAAAGCATTCCAGCTGTGCAGCAAGCTCATCATATTTTGTGTGAGCACATCATGTTTTGCTGAAGAACAACCAAAGCCTGATGATTAGTTGAGAGTCCTTCTTCTACTGTAAGCCTGTGTAATGCCTTTAATTCCATTTAAAAGCAATCACTTAAGCATTCAGTCACAGGGCCTTCTTATGCCTTTTCTGCTATGCCGTACCCCAAGTCAGTGCAAGCAGACTGCACTCAGCCTGGTGTGGAATTCATCAGCAAATAAAGAGTCCTAACTCTTGAGCAAGGTTCCAGAAGCACAGGCCCTCAAGACGCTACTCCTCAGGTTTTCATGCAGAGCACCAAGTAGATCTACCATAAAACTGGGGTCCCAGTGCAAGGATGTCACTCCACCAAGTATGACTGGCCTGTACAGCCAGCACAGAGATCTTGGACACATCTTTAGTCATTATGGCCTCAACCAGTGGGACTATGTAAATCCTTGTTTATGAGGCATAGGGTGGAACTTTTCTGTCCATAGCTTTCAAGCAAATTGAATCAAAACCAAGAAATTAGTATTTCTGAATAATCAGATACTCTGCTTTTGGACAGATCTAACCTTTAATTGAAAGGTCCTGCACAGTTTAGCTCCCTCCTAAATTGTCATTCTGGTAATAAATCATCACAAGTTCCCTGAAATTTCTATTTTTATCAAAACTATCCATTGAAATATTATGTTAAGTGTCTTACCTTTAAAGTAAATATAGTTAACAAGAACCAGTACAGTAGTGGGATCAAGATGACTAACTAATTCAGGGATTTTCCCCTTGGTTTTCTCCTTTATATATTTATTGATTTGATTTGTAGCTTCTGGTTCATGAAAAGCAGTGGAGAAAAAATCTGCATCATAAAATTCTTTGGTATTTTGTAAAAATGACTCCTCTGGTTCATACCCAGTAGCTATAAAAAGGGCGTTCCCTATATTTAATGCCATATTAACATCACCACAGTTCAGCACTGACAAAACTTTGTGAAAACTTTCATGTACATCATTTGTGCGAGTCTCAGTCACGTTCTCAAAGCCCAGTCCTTCAAAAATCTGAGACAGAGTGGTTGATTTAGCACCAACAGCCAGTATGGCAAAGGCAGTGGAGATGCTCATGGGAGAAAAGAAAACATTTTCATCAGCTTCTTTTGATGAAGCCTGCTTGTAAAATCTAAATACAAAATCTGCATAGTTAGAGCCTTTCTTGTCACAGCTATATGTTAATAAATTTTCTCTTCCATCCTTCAGATTGGTATTGTTGGCTTCATGGCAAAGGTCTTCAGGGAAGCAATGGGTTACAGCACAAAGAACAGCAAGGAGTAAACCCAGGCACACGAGACACTTCATCTTCTTTTCAAAGTATTCTGCCACAAAATAAACAGTCATTAAATGAGCAGATGATAATGATGTGCTTGTTAGTGAGAAATAATGAATAGTTTGTTAGCATAAATGTTGCATAGTCCAACTGCAAATATCTAGTGTACATAGCATGCTTAAAGTTCTCATGGGCACAATATCAAACTTATTTAACAAATTCAAATAAGTTATAGATGAAAATGTCATAAAATGGCATAATAAAGTCATAATATTCCATAGTAACTGCTCTGAAAAAGCAATACTTTTTTTCCATTGGCGATGAAAATATAAAGCTACAGTCCATAATAATATTTGTTAGCATGACATTATCTTCCCAAAACACTCTCTCCTATAGGGTATATCTAAACAAACAAGTTATTACAAGGTAAAACAGGGTGTGGGTTTCAAAGATATCAAATACCCCACAGCATCTGCCCAAAAGCAATTTGATAAATGTAAGGAAATGTGAGGCAGCTCACTACTCACTGGGGCTGAGTAAATTCCCTCACTTTCCTCAGGGCAGCAGCACATGGACAGAAAGCTATCACGGACTATCCTGTGGTTGTTAAATTCACACCCCTGTTTACTTTATGGGTACTTGCTCATATGGCCAGTTACTGGGCATAACTGATAAGTGATGGAAGAAAGTCACCTACATGTACTTCAAGGCAAAAACCTGGAGCATCCTGTGCCATGACAGCAGTGCACAGAGAGTGGGCACAATGACACGTGGCAAGCACCAGGTTTGCACGAGATAATGAGGTGTGTGTTTGGAATGAAGGAATCCTCCTTTTGGAGGAGCTGCAATGAGTGTTTGTAACTTCTTAAATGGTGCTTTGCCCCTCAGCACAGGTTAACCTACATGGGAGGTGGGAAGGACCTGCATCAAAGAGGAAGAGGAGCACTCATCCCATTTGGACATCAAAGGGCACAGATTAATCTCCTTGGAGATTACAAGCTTGCTCTCCTAAAGCTGACATGATAAACTTCACATGAGCTGCCTGCTCTCCACACAAGCTGGAACAAGTCTCTGGTTACTGAATTCAGTTCCCTGCAGTTCTGGGGAGGCATCTCATAAAAACCCTCTTCAGAACTGTTAGAAGCTATCAATGAAAATAAGCTTTTTGCCCTCACATATTCAGTGTGAAAACATTTCTAGAACTTTTCTACTGTCATGGGTCCTTTTCTGGTTTCCAGCCAATACAGCCTGTTTTTATCCTTTTCTTTAGGGAATGTATTTTCCCATGTCCACAGTAAAGTTCTCTTGATCCTACATTCATTCCTAGATGTAAAAGATGACTGTATATACTATCTAAAGAGTTAGAGTTTCTGATGGCAGCCCAAGTTCAAGGATTCTTGGTGATTAATCAGCTGTTTTGTTTTTTGCATTGATATTCTTTCTTGTTTTCATAGCAAACATGTAGATGGCTGTGTGTTCTCATATTTGCTAGGATCTGAGTGTACTGAGTCTGCCCAAGATCAGCCAGGGCCCAGTGCAGTAACCCACAGTAACAAGTGGTAACACTAAATTTGAACTTCCTTAAAATAAAAGATGAAGTATAGCCCTAGACATGAATATGATTCAACTACTTGCATCTCTTAAGCAGAACACTGCCTCTTTTTCACAGCCAAAAAAGAGAAAAAAAAAAGGCAAAACACAAATAACCCTTATATACTGGAGAAAAAAAGAAGAAATAATATAGTACAAAAGGTGTTTCAAAAATATTTGATGTTTAACATGTCATAGTCTGTTTTTCTCTAGTTATTTGAGATGTTGGACACTTAGGTACTTGAGAAAGAAGAAAATAATATTACTTCCTGTGTCCATACAGAGCTTAGCCTAAATTTTAAGGAACTTCTGAAGCAAAGAGTACGGCTCGGGTTTTTTTTTCTGCAGCAAACTTATATTAGGCATGGCTCTGTCTTTAACTTCTGCTGTAACAGATCAGTTAAAAAATTTCTCCTGGTATCATAACTCTCTACAGAAATCTAAAATAAGTACTTCTGTCAAAAGCTGGAAAACGGTGAATATTGCCAACAAGTTTTCCTCATGTACTTTTCCTTTTAGAGATGAAAATCACATTAATTTCAACATTTTGAGATTAGAAAATTTCTGACACCAATATTTTTGTTAACATTTCAAAGCTGAAGAAATTGTAAAGGCTTTGTTAAATCTGGAAGTAATTTTTATGCAAATTGGAAATTCAGAAAATAATTCTCTTCCAGACCACATATTAGTTTGTCTATGGGAGTAAAAGGGGCAATTAAATTTAAATTGTTGCCTTCTACCCACCCCCTACACTTACACCAGTCCTAATTAAAGAGCCTGGCCTTAGCAATTCAATTGTTGCTTTATAAATTAAGTCACCAGAAGAGTTTTTAAATTGGACCTGGTTGTTCAGTCACTAGTGGGATTATACTAATTTTGAGTCACTGTGAAGGCTGTT
This sequence comes from Pycnonotus jocosus, assembly GCA_013400435.1. Taxonomy (NCBI): domain Eukaryota; kingdom Metazoa; phylum Chordata; class Aves; order Passeriformes; family Pycnonotidae; genus Pycnonotus; species Pycnonotus jocosus. Next base: position 85,787 of record VWYP01026644.1, on the reverse strand, counting down.
TCCAACCTGAAAGGTGATTACATCAGTATTCTCTTTTAACAAGTACTTAATAAGTCCCCATGACTTCAAAGAGTTTTTTAGTTTGATTTCATTCTAAGCATATTCCCCCAGAACAGCAGGTCCCACTGGTCCCTTGCACATCTGCTTGGTTAATATTTCATTGCAACATCCACACAGAACCAAATCACAAACAGACAAATGGAGTTAACCTTATATTAAAATTCCACTGACTGCAGAAAGCATCATTCCCAACTCTCTAAAAAAAATGCATGTGAAGTACTTACAAAATCAGAAGGCCTGTTGCATTCAGCTGACCATGCTCTTCTCCACACTGTTACTTATACTGCTTCATCATCTTCTGCTTTATTAGAGATGTTAAACATTACACAGACCTGATAAAAATTAGAGCCAACCAAAAAAAAGGAGGAAACAAGGCAAATATTGATGAAACAAGGTCTGCAAGGATCATCTCTGTTATTTAGCCAGAGAAGCTGACATTTTTCAGCCATTTCAAGAGTAGCTGTGACATCCTCTCTGTTGCCTCTGACCATGCGGAGGAGTTTAAGTGCAAAGGTTGTGTGATTAGGACCCTACTGGAAACCAGGAGCTTGTGCCTGGAATCACTACAAACAGGTGCTAGCTCTTGGTGCCAGAAGTCAGATTTTCTGTGTTGTGATGAAGCACACATGGAGCTGATAGCCACGCATCACATCAGCTTGGTGCTCTTCCGAAATCTATCCAGAGGCAAATCTTCTGCATGATCCTCAGCCTGTATATGGATGAAAAAGTAATTGCGGGTACCTTCTCACTCTGTAGCTTAATACCACTGAGAGGGTATGTGATATACGCATTTCCATGATAAGTTTCCCACCCTGGCTGGTGTGGTCCCTTCATCCACCTCAGTTCTGTGTGCACCTCAGTTGCTGCCTTGGGCAGGTGGTGGGAATTCAAGTAGCAGGCTGTTTACTCCCACATGTTGGCATACCGCATGTGCGCACCCACTTCTCCTTCTCCATGCCCTCTCACACACTTTTAAATTGTTCAAATGAAAACAAGTGCTGTTTGTTTCTATTAAGTTTTCCCAATAGGAATGAAATGCTGATGGATCAAGATGACTGAATTTTTCCAATTAACAACAAAGACCATGATTAAGTGGTGACATAAAATACAGTTCCTCATTTGTGATTACTCTTTTCTTTGTACTTGTTTACTCACATGTGTAATTTTGTTGTTACAAACACATATAAACATGGAGACAGAACACAGATAAACATTGCCTGGACACTCCCTTTCTTTGTTTTCCTCTGTATTTCTTCCCCTCTCCCCCCCTCCCCCCTTCCCTTTTTACTTGCTCCTAACTCTGGCTGTAAAGGTCACAAACATAGGGATTATTTTACTCATCAAAGCCCAGGTGAATAACAGGTCATGGTGGTCAAGGACGAACTGTATTACAAAATGGTTATAAGCCTCTTGTTTTCTCTTTCATTTGTGATGCCTTGTAATTACTGTTTTGTTTTTAAAAGTGTTAAGCTAAACTTTAACAAGGCATTTCCTCACCATTTCATTATAGCAGCAGAAATAAGGCACTACAGCAGCCTGAAACTGAAGCGATGAGCAGACAGACGCACGCGTGCCAGGTGTACCACGCACTGCCACAAGCCACTGCAGTCCCACCTCCCTGCTGACCAGTTTCAACCCTAGGTCATGAAACCATGCTAACCAGCTTCACACTGATCATTTGTATAATGAACCAGATCTGTTGCTCCACTATTCTTTTAAAAATGGGAATAAAAGTACAGAACACAGAAATAACAAAACAGATGTATTTTATTCCTTCTGATAATTAAAACCATGATTTAGTCTACACTGCCTGAGTCCATGTTACTGCTGTAAAGTTCATGTAGGTCAGTTTCTATACTACACCCCAGCTCATATTTTGACACCTTTAGAAGAAGTAGAGCCATATATTCACTTCATGCATTTGCTAATACCTTGCAAACATTTTCCTGATTGTTTTTTTTTTTAAATAGAATATTCCAAAGCAGTTTAAAGAGTTCTTAATTAACCATTCACTAGTATATATTCAATGGCAAGAAAACCACTCAACTTGTCCAGTATTCTTGTTATGCTTCTACACCTTAGGTAAGGAAATTTGGGGTTTTGTGTCAATTTAGCAGCAATAAAACTCTTCTGGGATTATGGTTCTCAAATACACAAGTCACTTCAAATACAAAAAAAAAAAATTATACCTATAAATCTATTATGTCATAACTTGCACAAAGTCTTTTTAGTGTACAGAATACAGATCACAAGCATATTGACACAGCAGCAGTATGAGGGAAATGGAGTATGGAATTAGGAAGGAAATGGACGTTGCCTTCTGCTCCATTTCCTTACTGGTAGCCTTGAATTATGTAATAGTCTTTGGGAAGGATTGGGCACTCAGAGCGAGAGAAAATTGCTTAGATTGGAAATGTACCCATGTCTGATGGACTGTGTTTTTTCTACTCTAGATGGGGTATAAAATGAAGAATAAAGGTACAATCTGCTCCTAGTGGTCATGTCATGCTTTCAATACTTCTTGGAGAATCTCCTCTACTGTCCTGTAGAAAGAAAAAAATCAGTAATTTGGAAAAGGATGGTAAAACTAGGATGAAATATAGCCTATATATAGTGAAGAAAACTTGCACAAGGAGGGGTAAGTTCTGCTTACAGAACTTTTTTTTTCATTTGAATTAGTATTATTTGTATGAACTAAGTAGAGAACAGGGACAAGAGTTTAAAAAAATTATCAATGGCAATGACAAATTGTGAACATTCATCATAATTTTTCAGTTGGAAAACCAATTTCAGTGGCAAATGATGCAGAAAATGTAGCAGGTGTGTTACATGTGTGGTGCACTGATAACAACAGAATGACTGAACCCCCTATTGCTGCTTCAGCGTGTGCAGAGTGGAGAGTATGACACAGGAACAATAGTCTCCTGTAAAAGGGGCAGGACAGTAGGCAAGTTGCTCTAACGTTAGAAACCTTTATTTAGGCCCCAGAATCTTTTAAAATAAGACTGATTTTTCATTATTTCTATGTGTAATAACTGTACTGCTGATTTTCTTTTCAGACCTGAATATTTCTGTAACACTAATATTAGTAATGAAAGAGCTACCAAGATTTTAATATCTGGGTGACTTCCATCTGGAATATTGTGAAAGAATAGTATGCATTCTGTTTTCTTTTCTTTCTAACCACCAGAATAGTTGACAAAATAATCTTATTGACCATAAAGATCTCCATCTTTCATTGGCCAAGTACTGTTCAGGACACTGAAACGATTTCAGATTGGGATGAGAGAACCGCTGAATGGAAAATGCAGGATAGATGGCTATCTCTGTTGAGCAGCTCAGTTTTGGCCTTGGGAACATCACTAACACTAATAGGCTTCAGTTTTCTCATCTGTAAGAAAAAAAAAAGACACATCTAACTTTCTCACTGAGATTAGATGATGTGAAAATAAAAAACTACTTTTAAAGGTCTTGAGCATTACTTTAGTTCTTTATTGAGTTTAATGAAGTCAGGATCATTTTATCAGTTTTAGTCCATGACACCTCACTTGGTAACAGTGATACACAATTTGAAAATCTGTGGTCTGCAGGATGCTGCTTTATACAGCTTCAAAGTGATATTTGAAAGTTTCCTCAATTGCAAGCTCCCATAAAATGTCCTCTGGATTTTACAGGAAGTGTCTTCTTTCCTGGTATGCTTAGCATTTGTATGCAAGGGGTGGTAGTTATGAGCTACATTACAGCATGGGGATGGGTGATTAAGTACATCCAAATATTGCAAGTATTAATAACCTTTATGTACCACATGACACTGCACAAGCCAATCCTTTTACCAGATATTTTTCTTTCATGTCTAGAAAATGCAAATATCTGTTGTCAGCACACACAGCATAAGAATCGTATACAGGAAAATAGAGAAGGATAAGACCATTGTGCTCACCCTTTTTTTTTTTTTTTTTTTTTTTTTTTTTAGGGATTTGAGAAACCCGCTGAGCTTGACAGATNTTTTTTTTTGTCTTTCAGTTTGACCCAAACATCATGCCAGCAGACATTGTTTCACCTGAACCTCTTCATCTATTCCCCATCGAGTACTGTGCTTTTAAAATCATATTATTTGCCCATGGTAAGGCATCTAACTCCTGCTCTGACTATGTCAGCTAAGAGAGGAAGGATGGTCAGTCTTAGAGGGTAGCTATAAGCAGCCAAGAAGCTAAGTTTCTGCAATGCAAACCTGTGACTGCACTGGGAAGGGAAGCAGAAACTCCCAAGTCCCAACCCAATGCTTTGCAACCACTGGTCTGTCCTTCTTTCCTAATAATGTTCTTGCATTAAAGAAAGAAAGGAATTAATCAATTAATTATGGGTTTCCAGCAGCAATATAGTACTTAAAATTTTAATAAATGTGTGTCTATACAACATGAAAATATAGTTAACAAGAACCATCCCAGTGAGTAATTCAAGCCTACATTAAAAAGTTCTTCTTCATGTTCCCATTTGGTCCGCTGAGCCTGCTATCTGGGACCATCTCACCTGAATTTCCTTCTTTACCTCCTGTGTACTCCTGAGTGATACTGAATCAAATGTCTACCTTTAACCATGCAGCTGATCAAGTAAAGTTGGTCAAAGCAGATTGAAGTAAACAGTAATGACATTATTCTGTGACTCAGAAGCTCAGCTGTCCAAGCACACCATATGGATTTTGGCTAATGCTCAAAGAAAGGACACAGGAAGTGGCCTTGCAAGCAACAGAGTCAACTTACTTTGTTTATTACATCTTGTCGGTACATACAGAACAGCTCTGTTGAAAATGAGGGTACAAACACAGGAATGCACCAGGGAACAAGTGCAGAAGGGAGGCAGGTTTCAATTTTATTTTGAATGGATATAGAGTAGATTAAATTTTGCTGTGGCCACTGCTTTAAACCATGTTGGGAGAAGATTTAGATCAACACCACGTAGCTTTTTAAAATCCTATGCCAGATCAATGTGCATACAAATTAAATAAAGCACTGTGTAAACAACCATTGCACAAGCGTCTCAAATCTGTTACTTTTAACAGCAAAATTCTTGGAACTGTGATGAAACTTCCCTAACCCAAACTTGACAATACCTTGTCTCCTACATACTGATATGTCCTCAGACATTCTTTTCCTGCCTTTCCTCACATCACACAGAGTCACTTGCAGACCACTCTCATCTTGGCACACCATTCCTCTACCCCTGCTTCCTCCATTAGCTTGGAGACCACTGGCAAGTAAAGCGTGTTGAAGAATTATAGGGGAAGGCATTCCCAAAGGAACCACAGCAAAACCCTTCCTTGAAACTTAACCTCTGGGGATGAGGGAAAGCCTGATTTTCACAGAATACCCAGGTGTCTTCTTGCACAGAGCAGCACAGCATTATGGCACCTCTAGGGCAGGGGTCAGCAAGAATGGGGCTCAGCCGTAGAGAGCAAAAAGGTTAATCAGGTCACAGGAACTTCTAGGTGACAATGTCCTGCTCTTAGGTTCATTGATCGGCCAGTGAGAGTATTTTATTTTTCTCGATGATGCAATGTTTTTAAATTAATACCTTTAGTAGAACTTGGGTGGGTGGGGATTATGAAAACCAGTTTGAACTGGTCTCTGGCCTTTGTGAATGCTCCGACTCTCATGCTAATGATGATTGAATTAATCTCTTAACAAACACGTTTGTTTTTCTAATTCGCCTCCACACACTTAATCACTATAGCTCCAAGCCCAACACCCAAATATTACAGCAGAGATGGCACTTAGTCTTCCCTGATCTCCGGAAATCTCTGATCTATTGGGATCCTGCCTGAGGTAACTTCTGAAGCACAGTGAATAGGGTCTCCTCACCAGAAAAAGAATCCTGAAAGCCAAGACTATCAAAGGAGGATATTTTCTACCAGCATATTCCAAACATATTTCCCTTTGCAGTTTAGTGTAAAAGTAATTATTTTTACTTCTGGTCTATAGGTATTCAGTGACTAGCCAAAGCTAAGAAGTTCCTAAATCCTTTGAGCTGGAGGTCCCTGCTTATCTTTGATGGTATTAGGGTTATACCCAAGCTACAACTTCAGTGTTCTATTACGTACAACCTCCTTTACAAATACTCAGCATTTTTCCCACACCTGAGAAACTTTCCTAGATTGCACAAGTATCCAGATTCATCCCTTAGCCCTTAATGTTCCACTCAAAAATCCTTTCTCAGAAAAACTTATTGGAAATTGTCTGAGAGAGAAATTTCCATGTAAGATAGAAGAGTCAGAGAAACCGTAACATTTTCATGAATATTTGACTTTGTCAGCATTTTGAAAGAGAAATGATTAAAATGTTTCATGCTAATTTTTATTGTATAAGATAATATGAATTGATCTATTTTTCTACTATTTAACAATAAAATGGAAAACAAAGTTCAAAACCATTTTTAGGCAATTTGCTGAGAATTTAAATTTTTGTTACGACTTGTGAAAAATTCAATGTATTGAAATTTCTCTTGGGAGAGAAAGGTAATTTTTTTTATGTGAAGATAATACAAATAAGGGACTATGAACATTATTTAAAGGCAAATGTAGACAATTCTGACTGGAAAGAAAATAATTGTTTAAAAGACAGTTTCAATCATGCTCTGAATTCTTCAAGTCAGGATGGAAAATCCTCTGCATCAGTTGTAGAGGATATGAAGAATGAGGGTGTCATTATTTTGCCTCTCATAGTTTTATTCTTATTTGCCTTTTTTGGTGAACTAAAACCAGGTTTATCATATATTCTAAGGTAATAGATGTCAAAGAAAAACAATTTAGAACTGGTATACTGAGAGCAAATTCACACTAAAAAATAATTTTTATTCAAATTTGTTATGAATCTGATGGGAAAAACTGATTGCTAATGAGATATTCTCAATTTTTAAAAATATACATTTGATAGAGAAATAAAAGAAAAAAACCCCAGAAACATTAAATAAGAGAGAATCTTTTTGAAAGTTCACTGATAAATAGCAAGGCATTCATGTGATTGTAAGAAGTATAACTAATGGTTGCAAAAAAAACAAAACTGCAAACATGAAGGCAAACATAAATTCACCTACTTCAACCATTCAAAGTGATGAAAAGACCCTTTTAAACTCTCAAAAAAGCCCACACTTTTTTTTTTTTTTTAATAATGAATGCTTCTTATCTACTGAGTCATATAAATTGGCTTAGATTTTTAGTAATTTCCTACTAAAAATTGAACTGAACCATTGAGCTGATGGGAGTGTTGCTATTAATTGAGGAAATAAAAATGCCCTAAGAGGTCTTGGACACCCTTGGGCACAGCAAGAGGAGACAAATCCTTAGGCTTTGGCTGTAAGTAGAGGCTGTACACACACAGTAGAATACATATATAGTGTGTGTATACACACATAAACACAAACATTCTCTCTTTCCCTTTCTTTATATCTCCCACTGTCTGGTTTCCTTTTTCCTTGTCACTGAGCATAGAAATTACATATTTGGTGACCTATCCAGCATCACTGCAAAATCTCTGTCCTGAGTGGCAATGATGAACCTGAAAACATCATGCCAAGTAGAAACCAAAGGCTTTTCCCCTTGTGTTCTTTGCCTTGTACTGAGTGGCAGTGATTCTCCTCTGATCAGCTGGCCACTGAGTACTGTGAGGTTCTTCCCAATGAACAAGGTGAAGGCACCAGCAAAATGTGTCATGTCACAATTTATTAAAGTCCCACATAATCTCTGACTTTTCTGAATAAAGCACACCTGAATTCAATGCTTGTAAAGGGTATTCCCTCCCTACTAGTGTTTTTAGGTCCTGCTCTAAGGAATTTTATAAGTTTTCAGAAGTATGTGGCATATACCAACTAAATCATTACAATATGTGGACATATCAACTCTTCAAAGAATTACTTGGCAAAAGATTCTGGCTACTCTTGTAAAAGACAATAAAATGTTTCTATAAACACATTAGCAATAAGAAGCTCAAAAGAATCTCCATCCTTTATTGGATGAAAGAAGGAAGATTGTGACAATGGTTGAGGAAAATGCTGAGATTCTCAGTGCTTTCTTTGCCTCAGTTGTTAATAAGACCAGTTGCTCATAGGGTACCCAGACACCTGAGCTGCAAGACTGGCACAGGGAGATGAATGAAAATCCCATGAACCAAGGGAAAATGGTCAGCAACTTCTTCACCACTTAGACACACACAAGGGTACTGATGGTGCTGGGAGAGGAGCTCACCATTCCAATAATTTATCAGCAGTTCTGGCTCACCAGAGAGGTCTCTGACAAACAGAGGTTGGCAAATGGGCTGTCCGTTTACAGGAAAGGCCAGAAAGAGGATTTGGGGCATTACAGGACACTCAGTGTGACCTCAATGCCAGGGAAGGTTATGGAGCAGATCCCTGTGAATGCCGTGACACAGCATGCAGAGAACAACTGGGTGATCAGGCCCAGTCAGCACAGGTTTATGAAAGACAGGTGCTACTTGTACCAACCTGACCTCCTTCTCTGACAAGGCTGAGTGAATGAGGAATGGCTGTGGATGTTGTGTACCTGGACTTTAGTAAAGCCTTTGATCTTGTCTCCCAAAGCACGAAGTCAAAACAGCCACCTGCAATACTACAGGCTGGGGCCAGGGTGTGTGGGAAGCTGCCTGGTGGAAAAGGACCTGGGGGTGCCATTTGACAGCAGCTGGACATGAGCCAGCAGTGCCCAGGTGGCCAAGCAGGCCAGTGGCATCCTGGCCTGTGTCAGCAATAGTGCAGCCAGCAGCACCAGGGCAGGGATTGTCCCACTGCACTCAGCACTGGTGAGGCCACACCTCAAATCCTGTGTTCAGTTCTGGGCCCCTCAGGACAAGAGAGACTTGCTCAAGTCTTTGGGGCGCTTGAGAGTTTCCAGAGAAGGGCAACAGAGCTGGGGAAGGGTCTAGATAGTCAGTCATGTGGCTGAGGGAGTTAAGGGTGTTTAGCCAGGAGAAAAGAAGGCTGAGGAGGGACCTTCTCACTCTCTACAGCTCTCTAAAAAGGATGAAGGAAGGTGTAGTCAGGTGGGGATCAATTTCTTATCCCAAGTTACAAGTGACAGAAGAAATATGGCCTCAAGTTACACCAGGGGAGTGGGGGGGAGAGGGTTAAATTGAGTATTAGGAAATAATTCTTCATGGAAAGGGTTGTCAAACATGGGAACAGGCCACCCAGGGAAGTGACTGAGTCGTCACCCCTGGTGGTGTTTTGATGTGTGGACGTGGCACCTAGGGACAGGGTTGGACTTGACTGTTCTGGATTGAGGGATAAAGTTGATCTTAAGGATTGATCTTCCAACCTAGAAGATTCTATGTTTCTATGACAGTCATGTTTATTATTTAATATTTTGTCATACTTATTCCTACATCTACAAATTCTGCAGTTTCAAAAAACCCGAAGCTGAACTAACTATTCGGCATTTCAGATGCTCGCCTGCATCTTTTTGAAAAAATTGAGCATGACTTTTGTCACTTCTTGCTAGTGTGGTATTGAGACAGTTTAACTGTTGCATCAGTGTGGAAAGCTTAACATTTTTCTTGAGACAGCTAAGAACTGTTGCATGCATAATAACAGGCAAGGTAATTTGTTGTTACTTGTTCTTTGGCTACTTTTTTTCCCCCCTGAATACTATTCTATTGTTCAACTTGGAATAGTGGTTTAAGCTCATCCACTGCAAAGGAAGATCATGTGCAATGGATAGAGCTTTTCTGTTTTGCCAGTGCCCCCTTGAACATTTCTTTCACACTTTTAACATCTACTGGTCTCTCAGGCTATTTGAAACTATTTCTTTTAAAAAGAATATATTATTTTGTGGCATGACTTCTGCAAGTTCCTTTGCCTCAGGGTTGTCCTTGTCCTTTCTTATTACACTTTTAATGTTCTGGGATTGTTCCTTTTGGCAAGAGGGCATTCCCTGAGCTGATAATGACTTCCATTTCTGAAATTTTTCTTCCTTTTCCTTTCCAAGTTAGGGTTTCTTGGATTTACTTCCAAATGCATTGCTGCACATTTTTACAGGAATGTAAGCTGCAAGATCTGGTTATGTCAGATCTGTGACCTAGGAAAGTGTGCAGTGCATTGTAGATTACAAACACCTGTAAGAACTTGTAGAAAGTACCCTGTCAAGGTTTGCTATGGATCCAGTGATTTAGGAAACTTTAGTACACGTAATTCTCAGTTTGCGAAATGCGAAATTTATTTTTTCTTAGGGCCTTATTTGAATGCCATAGAGATGAGTTTTTCCTCCACTGTAATTTTAATTTGGAAGTGGGTTTCTCTGCAGAAAGATTCTAAGCAATTTACTTGTTTCCCTGTCCTAATTTATTAAAACCCAGAAAGGTATGATATAGATGGCCTGTATTTTGTTGATGAAATAACAGGAACTGCAGCTCAAAAACGTGCCAAGACTGATAACACGGCTATTAGAGGGAGTCAAGAGAGAGCTTTTTAGAAGAGAGATGAAAGACACACAGAAGCTATGCACTTGATTGAGTAGAAGCAGCACATGTTCTAATGGCTTTGAAATAAACATCTTAGCATGAAGTGAATATCCAGCCTTCCCAAAAGGTTCTCTGCCTAGCAGAGATAACCTACTATTTATTGCTCAGGCTAAAGGCAGAGGGCTTTCTGAAACACATTACTGGCTTTACTGTGCTGATTTAATGCATATGAGCACTAAATTAATGGTTATTTGTTGACACTCATCAAAAGAAAAAAAAACCAGCTTGAAACATACTTAATACTCAACTCTGAATAATAGAAGTAAAATAGCAAAATTAGAAACTTTTTAATGTCATGTTTATTAATTCTTGTTGTTCTACCATAGTACATTTGTCTGCATATTTCAAGGCTGTACAAAGACTGGTGTAAGTGCTTAATACCTATTAACAGACTAACCCACTTTAGTCAATAATTTACCCCTCCTGCAACCAGAGATCAGATATATACCAGGAACATGAGCAAAGAAATAAAATAATGGTAGATGTTGTAAAAACCAGAAGGGAAAAATAGCTTGGAAAGTGAACAAGGAGATAAAATAAGCATGTTCATTATGAATGTGACTGATTATTGTGTCTCTTAACAGTGAAAACAGTTCTTTATAATATTGTGGCTATACTAACCATGAAGCAGATGGGAAAAAGAGTACCAATGTTGTATTACTGGACAGTCTGGGAACAGAAGGGGTTATGTGAAAAGATGTGACAAGTACCTCTGATGGGGTATGGGTTTTATAGGTAGGATGCCCTATCCTACAAACAATACTGGAATGGCACTTGGTACCATGGGTGATCTCCCAGGTACAGACACTAATGGCACGGACACTGGCACCAGGGGGAGATGGCTTGTGCTTCCTGCTGCCTGGGGACTTCTAGGAGCACTTTAGGTGCAGGTATAAGCTAGAAGTAGTCTTCTGGCTGCTCTGAACTGCATATTTGATTTGTAATGGTTGGCTCCAGGGTGTCAAAGTGCAGAGATCAGATCTATTTCTCCTTTTCTTAGGTCAAATTCTTAGAAGCTCTAAAGTTTGCCCTGGAATGAGTCTGGATTATAGATTTCACAGGAGGCAGGGCAGTATATGTCTGCAGGGTAGAAACACCTCTTCTTTGAGACCCCTTTGCAGCAGTCAAGCTGGGACAACAGCTGACAGGCAAGGATGTAATAGACTTACTGGACAACAATGGTACTGTGCAAGGTAATAAGCATGATGCATGTTAAGGTCTATGCTAGTTATGAACTGCATGTTGGTAGGAGAATGGACACAAATAGTAAAGTGAAATAACTTGTACCTATTTGTCAGTCAACATAAAAAAAGTAGGAGAGAAGGCAGCCATGAAGGAAGAAGCAGATGCACTCCAGCTTCTCCACCCACATGCTCCTCATCTTCCCTGCTAGAAGATGTATCTATGCTGTCAGTATCACACAGGTTTATTTTGTCCCAGAGCTAATGACAGTTCTGCATGAATGCAACCTTCTTAAAAAAAAAAAAATTAAAAAAAAGGAAGCAAGGCCCAAACAAACATGCAACTACGACAACTTAAATTAATGAAGAGTCTCATCTACAAAAACCAGTGGATAACATCAATCAAGAGGTGGAGAGCCCCTCTGTAGCCATGCCATACTCATCAGGTCTAATACTTGATTTAAGAGTGGTCATCACCACATACCTAATTTGTACATTGACTTAATCTTTTTTCAGAGGGTTCACAATCTTTCCCATGAAGAGTATAGTGTTCTCCATAGCTATGACCATCAGGAAGGGCCTGTTGAATCTAGCGGTAACTGGAACAGACATGGGCACTATTTCCATGCCTGTGGCAGCTGCTGCTTCAGTGCCAGTCTCATCCACCTTTACCACAGCCTTGTGAATAGCCTGTGAAGAAACAGACATTTTACAAGTCAAGGGGGTACAAAACTAGTCACCTAAATAAGAATGAGAGTTAAAACTGCCTGAAGAAGGTACTGGTAAGAAGCAAGCATCAGATGGACAGGTGTGAGTCCACCGCTTAAAAACAGAAAAGTTAGGGGGAAAAAAAAATATCAACAAAATTCATGCAGCACAGCTTTCTAGCCCTAGAGAGGAAGAGTTACTCTCCACTGGAGCGGCATGTCCCTGCTAGTGAAAACATTTGCTTTGTTTCTTTTCTTATTCCTTGCATCCACTCATAGAGATCTATGGCACCTCAGGAGAACTTGCCACTGGAGGATTTGTTGATGTAAGAGAAATGCTCTTATTATATGGTGAGAATGGCTTCTCTCCTATGGATCCTTGCAGCAACATGTCACTATCTTTTAGGTTCTGTTACTCCATTGGTTCATTAAGTTGATGTAAGCTTATGTCACCCTGTTTTCTATAAATGTGTGTTCCCCAGAATGTTCTCCCTTCCTTCAGTCCTCATTGGTTTCTGTATCCTCCCCTATGTCCACTTGAGGTCGTGAGGGCTGTTGTTTCCTTCATTAGACAATTAAGTTTGCCCTGATTGTCAGCTTTAAATCTAGGTTTATTGAAGCATGACCTATCTGTCGCTTTTGCCTGAGCCTGGCAGTCTTTGCTCATATGTGTGAAGCCAAATGTTTGTAATAACTGCATTTTCATTTCCCCCAAACAGTTTAAAAGCAAGCAGTGTTTTTCCTCTTCCTTCACCTCCATAAAATACAGTGATACATCCTACAGCTCCCTACTTGCCCACAAGCAGGCTAAGGAGGCAGACACAAACAGAGGCAGCCAGTAGTGACTGTAACAACGCACTGCAAGAGGGTACCAAGGTGTATGTAGGTGATGATTTGGTCGTGTCAATTTCATAAAGTTGCCCCATGCAGGTCAAAATAGCCTTCTAGATTAAAAAATTACAGACTGGTAACTTGCTCCAAATCAATTGCTCCTACAGTGCAACTAACATGGACAAAATACTCTGTATCCCATCAGCTGCCTTTTCATGTGAAGCAAAGCCTCCTTAGCTGAGTTTTGCAACATGGATAGCTGTGCAGAAAGTGATGCAAGTATCAGTAACCATGGGCCCATAAAACAAAAAGCAGGATGACTTACCTGGGAAATTCTGTGCTGGGGCTGCCCAGTGATCCCAGAGAGGTCAGCCTTATCAGTGAATAGATCCATGATGCCCATTTTGTATAAGATATCTTTTAGGTTATATGTCCCATAAAGCGTGAATTTCGGAAGATACAGATTTACTGAGCTGCCAGAAAAGAAAGGTGAGAATACGATGAAACATTCAAACAGTTATCACAGAAAAACACAAACTCATAAGAGACAAACCAATTTTGCTGTCTCACTAAAGACATTTTGCCTGCAGCCTCTCTCTAGCCTACATAGGAGATGGAAATTTTCTGAAGTTAGTGGTCTCTTGTGCAATCTGCTGGAAGCACCTTCATCATGAGTCATTGCTGAGGATGCAGAGAATTCACCTTGTGAAAAAGAGATTCCTTTAGGAGTCTCAAGCTGAGCACGAAAAAAATTCCAACACATTCGAGTTCACTGGTTACTTTTGGGGGAAAAAACTGGCCTTGTGTATTTATCATATAAAACAGGACAGATAAAACAGAACTATATCCACTGAAAAAGCAGGATGATAGTGAGTAGTGATAGAAGGCATGGCAAAATAAAAGCCAAAAGCAAATTCACAGAACATAGTTAGTCAATAGATAGTTATTTTTCTGTGTCAAGCCCAGTGTCTGACTTATTCAATTTTAAGTGACCAGATTGCTGCTTTCCATAAATTAAGCAAAGCTCTATGTTTCTGACTAATTTCTTCCTTGTTTGTCCCCTAAGCATCTTGTAATTACTTTTCAAAGGTTAAGCTGAACATTTACAGATAGAAGCAGCATAATGAGACAGAGTTTAGTGATAGTGCTGACATCAGGTACTATTTTCTGGTGAGAAACCAGAACATCTTTCCGGGGCTTTAGGTCAGGGAGATGTGGAGCACTTAATGAAGCTAGCCAAAGAGAAAGTCATCCAGTGGGCAGGTGGGAAGGAAAGGCCCATACCTCCAGCATTGCACGGCAGCTAGTGCCAGCTCTGGCTGTATCCAAAAACAAGACTGCTGGTGGGTTGATAACAGCTTGCTCATCTCTTACTTCTTCCTGATTTCAGTCTGTGCTGATTGCTGCCCCAAAGGAGGATGCAGCTATCCCTGAATCATCTGCCTCACTGTTACCTAAGGGAGCTCCTTCACGACCTCCAATTGCTTCCAGTACAGAGGAAAGGGAAAGCCACAGACACACAGTAGCAATGCAACCAGGAAAGGAGCAGTGGGATACACTTTCAAGAAGTGAAAGTGATGTTTTCTCTATAATTCAGCCATTTAAAAGATCTCAGCTATCTGTACTTGTGACACTTCAGCAGTATCCTCTTTGTCAGCCACCAGAAATGAAAGATATCCTTCACAACACTTCTGCCATTAATATCAACATCAGTTTGCAGACAGAGAAGAGGGGACAAACATAGGTAGCCCACAGCCTTTAAATTATTCCATATAATACTTTCATTTATTAAGACCTCCCAGAGACTCCAAATAATAGCAGATGCAATCAACTGTTTTAAAGATTTAAGGGAAAAGGAGGAGTTTGTGTCATTATTTGTGAGAGAGAATGGTTATTATGAAAAATGAGCAGCACGAAACAAACTTGTCTTTGTCCATGATTCCTTTTCGTATTATAAGATGGAGAGAGGAAATATGAATCCCTCTGATAATCTTGATAATTGTAAAGGCAATTGTTTCTTTGACAAAAATTATACATAAGTATCTTGATTCACCATCTTATTTATCCTATAGTCACAAACCACATAGATACTCCCAGAAGTTTCAAAACTGTAAAGGTGTACAGAGAATTACATAGTTTTTCCTGGAGATTTTTGTTGGTGGGGGTTTTTTTGGTTTGGTTTTTTTGTTTGGTTTCTTGGGGTTTTTTTCCCCATATGAAAAAGAAGTTATATTCTTTTGATAATATTTAACAGTGAATCAGACTCAGGAGTATGAAACCAGTTTTGGGTTTCCTGCACTTTGGATGTAATTTTTGTCTTGAGAAGGGACCATCTAAAACATGATTTTCAAATGTCTGTGTGAAGGTCACTAATGTGACACATCAAATTCATGAATGAATACAAGGGCTTGATATTGTAAACATGTTGTAACTATGCTTGTACATGTATTTTCTGAAATGCTGTTGCCATATATGACACTAAATGTAAGGACTCTATAATTTCTGAAGGTGTATAAACTTTCTGCCTTCTAGCCTCAAAGCTACCTTGAATTGAGTGTAGCTTACTCCAATTTTGCCTAAGTCCTCAGAGAACCCAGATAAGTGTCTATGCTCTATATCTTTATCACTGAGCTTTGTCCTTGCATTTGCTGAATGGAAATTGTTAGTTCAGTGTTAACTGTACAGTTGTTGTTAATTTTAATAGGCAGAAATTAAGAAGAGACAAGAAAAAAGGCTGAAGTGGTAAGAAGATACTTCTAAATAGAAGGCTGAAGACCTCCCTCCAAAAAAGTGAGAAGAGGTCTAAGTAAAAAAGTGAGCCTATTGAGAGCTGAAGATGGGAAACAAAATGCAGAAACAGCAAAAGTCCTGAGCTGTGAGAGTTTTCAGTGCATGCAGTATTGAATGTGAAAACACATGGACACTAAAGAGTGAGATTCGACTTTGGTCAGGGGATTTCTTCTCCTGAGTAAAGAGGAACTAAAAGTGACATTCTGATTCTGTGTCATACCCCAGCATATTTGTCTCCTTGGCTACCATCTGAATCAAGAACTTCAGAATTTTACCTTTTTGTGACTAACGTCCTCCACCTTGACAAACGTTCACAAGACAATCTTTTCTCCAGCTTCCACATTCTTCCTCTATCAGGCAGAATAAAAAATGCTGAAGCACCTCCTTTGTAATCCATTTGCACCACAGTGGAAGACAGCTGCTCATCATAGCCATACTTGAACAGGCCCATTCCAAACATCATTGGGACTTCAACGGCCTTGTTCCCATCCACAAAAAATTTGCTCATTTTAGTGTATTTTGGATCAAAAGGTTTTTCCCATTCAGCTTGAAATATAAGAGACAGAGTTACAGGATTTTTGAGGACATGAAACCATAGGACATATTAACATAAGATACATTCTTAGATGACAGAAACTAGCACAGTTGGATCAGCTTCAAAGACAAACCAATTTGCAACAATCACTTGATCTTACTAAATACTCAGAATAATTCAATAGCAACACATGGTGGAATGGAATGTAAAAACACTCCCTCAGATCTTACAGCAGGTTGCAATATCCTTCTTTGAGATGGGTAATCAAGGGTTCTAACTTGCACTTTTCCTCCATGATAACAGTTTTAAGGAGCCTTTAAAGCCCTCATATAATGCAGCTTTTATCTAAGTTCAAAAGAAGATTCTTTCATTTTCTTATTCCCAGACCAAAATAGGCTTGTAAAGGGTGACATGAGGGATGAATTCTCCAGAGAAATTAAGGGATTTGGGTGCTTACATAGAAGTGTTGATACCTCACATTAGCTGATGATGTATAGAGTCATAAAGAACTTAATTTTACCAGACTGCTGAGTTAAGAAACAAAACAGCAACAGCAGAAACCTTTTCCACTGTCATCTTTACCATATAAATTTTCAAAGGTTCCTCACTTAGTATGGTGAAACAAACCATCTACACCGAAACTCTGAAAGATTCTTATCCTTGGTGGAGAGGAATTTCAAAGCCAAATTCTAGGTATCCACATCTTGTTTCAGAGGCTGAACAAATTTTTAAAAGGGGAAAATTGTGGAGTTTAGGAAAGGTTCTTTTGTTGTTTTTATTTTAATTTTTAAGAAATCTTGTTGCTCTCTAGTAAATTTTGCCTTCTAGAGGAAAACTAACATTTTATCAAATGTAATGGAAAAAAGTAGAGATGTGTCAATAAGTAAAAGAAGTTGCATCAAGAAAACCATGAAACGAGATGCCACCACTTTTGACTTCTGATTTCTATTTGAACATTGATTACTAGGAAAGTTGTTACAAATGAAATAATTATTGTCTGCGGTTTCCACCATCTGACATAACCTGCGCTACTAAATAGCTTTTGAAAAAGTGAAATGGGACTTCGTCAGTGCTGTCTTGGTCTCTGAAAGCATAGACTGACAACTGCAATACTCTGAACAGGGAAAAGATGTGACTTTTATATATTTCATATACTTTTATACTCTCCATTAATAGTGGCTTCAGTCATCAGATATATAATACACAGGACATTTACATTATTATGCTTAAGGGAAAAAAATAGCAGAATGAATCACAGAAATATGAATGACACCAGTCCTGAAAAGTTTTAACAACATTTATCTAGTGCTTATCTCAGGGAAAGCCAGCTGATTTCAAGAAGAACTTTGCTTGAATACTGAGTAGGATGTTAAGACCACTATTCTGGGCTTCAGGAGAGCAAATTTTGTCCTCTTCAGAGATCTGCTTGGGATAAAGCCATGGAGGGAAGAGGGCCCAAGAAAGCTGGTTTGTCACACCAATCTCATGCAGCACTATAGGCTGAGGGCAGAGTGGCTGAAAAGTGGCCCTATGGAAAAGAACCTGCTGACATTTGACAGCAGCTGGACATGAGCCAGCAGTGCCCAGGTGGCCCAGCAGGCCAGTGGCATCCTGGCCTGTGTCAGCAATAGTGCAGCCAGCAGCACCAGGGCAGGGATTGTCCCCCTGCACTCAGCACTGGTGAGGCCACCCCTTGAGTTCTGTGTCCGGTTTTGGGCCTCTCAAAATGAGAAAGACATTGAAGTGCTGGAGGATTGAGGGCAACAGATCTGGGGTAGACTCTAGAGAGTCATTCGTATGAGGACCAGCTGAGGGAGCTGGGGTTTTTAGGCTGGAGAAAAGGAGGCTGCAGCGGGGGGGAACCTCATTGCTCTCTATGAGCGCCAGAAAGGAGGCTGAAGCCAGGTCAGGGTCAGTCTCTTCTCCCAGTCAACAAGTGATAGGGCAAGAGGAAATGGCCTCAGGCTGTTTCAGGGGAGGTTCAGGTTGGATATCAGGAAGAATTTTTTTCACTGAAGGTATTGTCAAACATTTTAACAGGCTGCCCAGGGATATGGTAGATTCACAATCACTAGAAATGTTCAAGAAATGACTGGACTTGGCACTTAGTACAGTTTATCTGACATGGTGGTGTTCAGTCAAAGATTGAACTCAAAGATATTGGAGGTCATTTCCAACCTTAATGGTCCTATGATTCTATTAATATTCAAGGATGACCTCCACCAAGCACAGTAGTGATCCATCCTAACAAAGAAGAAGTCAGGTAAAATCGCCAGGAGGCCCACGTGGATGAACAAGGAGCTCTTTGGTGAACTCAAACACAAACAGGTAACCTACAGAGGGTGGAAGCAAGGACAGGTAACCTGGGAGGTAGAAAAAGAGATTTTCTGAGCCTCCAGGAATTAGGTTAGGAAAGTTAAAGGTGTGATAGAATTAAATCTGGCCAGGGACATTGAGAGCAACAAGAGAAGCACCTACAGGTATGACAATGATAAAAGGAAGACTAGGGAAAATGTGAACCCCTCCAGAAGGAAATGGGAAACCTGGTTACCCAGAACGTGGACAAGGCTGAGATATTCAATTATGTTTTCTGCCTCAATCTTTACTGACAAGTGAAGGGACTGGGAGAATGAAAACTGTCCACTGTAGAAGAAGATCAGGTTCAAGATCATGTGAAGAACCTGAAGGTGAACATGTCCATGGGACCTGCAGATCCTGATGGAAAGAGCTAAACCACTATCCATCATATTTGAGAAGTTATGGCAGTCCAGTGAAATTCCCACTGGCTGAAAAAGAGAAATGAGAGCTCTCATTTTTTTAAAAATGAAGAAAACGAAGACCCAAGAAACTACTATTCTTTCTCACCTATTTGAGTGGCAAGATATGGAGTGGATCCTCCTGGAAACTATGCTAAGACACATGGAAGATTAGGAAGTGATTGGTGATAGACAACATGACTTTGCTGAGGGTAAGCTGTGATAAAGGGAGAGCAATTGATGTCATCTACCTGGATCTGTGCAAAGCATTTCACAGTGTCCTTCATGACATCCTTGACTCTAAATGGGAGAGATGGGTGTGACAGATGGCCCACTCAGTGGATAAGGAATTGTCTGGACGTTTGCATTTGAAGGCTTGCAGTCAATAGCTTGTTGTCTGAGAGTAGATCAGGGATGACCAGTGCTCCTCAGAGGTTGGCATTAGCACCAGTGCTGTTCAATATCTTTGTTGGTGAAGTGAACAGTGGAATTGAGTGCACCCTCAGCAAGTTTGCCAGTGACACCAAGGGTGTCATTCTGTTGATATAGTGTAAGGAAATGATGCCCTCCAGAGGGAAGAGATGCCACCCAGATAGAGAGGGTGCCATCCAGGGAGAGTGAGATGGGCTTGAGAGATGGCCCCATTAGAATATCGTGAAGTTCAACAAGGCCAAGTGCAAGGTCCTGCATGTGGGTTGAGGCAATCCCAAGCAAAAATACAAGCTGAGAAAATAATGGATTGAATTGAAAGCAGACCTGAGGAGGAGGAGGATGTGTTCCTGTTGGTTGATGAGAATCTCAACACGGCCCAGAAAGCCAAACACATGCTGAGCTGCATCAAAAAAAATGTGGCCAGCTCCACTTCTGCTTCATTCTGGCAAGATCCCACCTGGAGTGTTGCATTCGTCTCTGGGGTCTCCAAGAAAAGAAGGATGTGGACCTGTTGGAATAACTCCAGATGAGGGCCATGAAAATGATCAGAGGGCTGGAGCACCTCTCCTATGAAGACAGGCTGAGAGAGCTGGGGTGGTTCAGCCTGGGAAGAGAACGATCCAGGGAGAGCTTAAAGTCCCCCTCAGTACCTAAAGGGGGCCTATAGAGAAGAAAAGACTTTTTATACAGTAATAGGACAAAGGGGAATGACTTCAAACTGAGAGAGTGCAAATTTAAATTTAGATTAGATATAAGGAAGAAATCCTTCGCTATGAGGGTGGTAAGGCTGGAGTAGGGAAATTGTAGATGCCCCTTCCCTGGCAGCAATCAGGACCAGGTTGGACAGTTCTTTGAGCACTCTGGTGTAGTGGAAGGTGTTCCTGCCCATCACAGAGGGGTTGGAACTACGTGATCATTAAGATCCCAAACCATGACTATCAGTTAACACACAGATTAGACAGAGATTATATTCACTAATACTTTCCTCCTATTTCAATGGCACTCTTACTCCTGTTCTCACTTCTGTCTTAAGGGGACACCTTCTATGCACCTTCCTCAAGTGTTTCACAGTGCCCAAGTGGCAAAATAAAATTTGAGGTATTCTTTGTTGTTACCAGCTTGACTAAGGCATGAGGTGTTATTAGTGTAATATAGTGGAATAACATGTCTTGTAGGTCAGAGTCAGGAAAATATTGCCAGACTTCTGTCCTTTAAGAAAGAATTCTGTACTCTGCTACACCATGAAAAAAAATGTCACCAGTAATGTGCAAGGAAGTTTGTAACACGAAAAAAGTATGGATTGGTTATAAGGCTAGGTGAGGTTTAGAAATCCTCTCCAGATTGATCCCAGCTCTAGATAATTAACCTACTCTTGATTTCAAGATTAAAATATGTTATTCTATTGTTGGGATTAATGCTATTCTTTAATCCATTTGATTTAAAATTGGAGAGCTAAAACTGAAACTCCACTACCCTTAGAGAAGCTAGGAAATCTTTGCAGTAGTAAGCTGAACATCTCATTAAAAACCCCAACAATCCTTATTGTTAGAACATGTGAAAGTTAACTGTAATACAAAGTTATCTTTAATACAAGGTTTCTCGGGCTTTTGTCCCCATTGTGCTACTAAATTCATTGCTCATTCTTCAAACACCTTTCAGCAAAAGAAAAATCAACAGGTTTTTGGCCTGTTTTGAAATAGGTACCTGATGCTTAATAAAATCTAAATGAAAGCGTTATTTGAAATAAACAAGTAGGTTTTCAAGAGAACTAAGAAACATCAGTCATCTGTGTTTCAATTAGCTCCATTTAGTTGTGGCCAAACCTTCAGACACTAATACAAGGAGATGGAGATGGAAAACAAAACAAAACAGAAACATAGTTCTTAATTATTTTCAGGGGAAGCCTCATATTGGATAGAGGAAGCATCCAGGTTAATAGTTCTAGAAAGATAGGGGTTTTTTTCTTTTTTAAATCTAATACACCAACTCCATTTCAATTTAATGAGATTGATGGTATTTTTACCTGATAAATTACAGAATATTATTTTTCTGACTTTGCTTTAGTGTATAATACTTTGCTTTAGTGTATAATCAGTAAGAGAGAGAAAGTTTAAAATAAGATGCAATATCTGTTATAAGACCACTGATTGAGCCTTGGAGCCATGATCCTCCTCTCATAAGATCAGAAGTCTGAAAAGCTCTGGGAAGACTGTATCTAAGCAAAAAATTATTTACAAAAACAAGCTCATTGTCAATAGGCTTGTATTTGATACTGGTGGGTCCATCTCTTCACTGGAAAATATCAGAATCCACAAATTAAAAAAAAAAAAAAAAAAGGTTGAAACCTATGCCTCTAGACACACCAGGGCTACAGACATGCTACCAGCAAAGGCACAGTTAATAAA
This sequence comes from Pycnonotus jocosus, assembly GCA_013400435.1. NCBI lineage: Eukaryota > Metazoa > Chordata > Aves > Passeriformes > Pycnonotidae > Pycnonotus > Pycnonotus jocosus. Next base: position 63,567 of record VWYP01026644.1, on the reverse strand, counting down.
AAACTAAGGAGAACCTGAGTGTGAAACTAAAGCTATTGTAGCATGTTGAGTTTTGAATACATAAACATACACAGTAACAGCAAAGCTGTTGCCTAAACATATTTTCTGTTTGATAAGATGCTAAGTTTTCCTTTAATAGCATTCTTTGAATTTAACTCTGCATCTGCTGAACAAACAAAGAAACAAACAAAACAAAACAAAAAAACCCAACCCAAACCAAAAAAACCCAGCTGGATTAAAATTCACAGAAATGGATTTCAGCCAAGCATTTAAGAAAGTGCTTGAAACCCACTAGATTGTATAGGGTTAGTTGCTTTACTGCCTAGAGATGCCTTCCTCAACATCTACTTCACTTAATTTTCTGATGGAAAGAAGTTTATATATTTAAATTTATGGGAAAATTTGCCATACATTTTGCCAGGTCAAGTAGAACATAATTCCCAATAGCTTTGTTTCTAATGAAATATAAGCAAGGACCAAAAGGAAAACAAGATATGAGTCCATCTGCAAAACTGTACTGCAAAAAGAGATGAAGTCCAAGGCTGACCTGAGGAAATGACCTATGGAGTAGAAGAACAAGATATCTTACCGTTAAAATAAATATAACTAATAAGGAGAATTTCAGTAAGTGGGTCTAGGTTATTTACAAGGTCCTTGATTTTTCCATTCGTTCTTCTTGCTACATATTCATTGATCTTTTGCTGGGCTTGATCAGACTTCTTGAAGTTCATGGGATAAGCTTCTCCTTCATAGAAGTTTCTGAGGTTACTTAAAAATCTTTCTTGTGGCTTCAGTTGATCAAGCACAAACAGAACGTTTCCCATGTTCAGCTGTAACCCCCTATTCCTTCTGTTCACCACTTGCATGAGTTGACGATAACCTTCGTGGATGTCATCTTCAGAAATCTGACGAGGGTTAAAGCAAAGGACCCTAAGAATCTGTGTCAGGGTGTCTGACCTGGCACCCAGAGTCAGCATGGCAAAGGCGGTAGAGATGCTCAAAGGAGAGAAGAAAACATTCCCATTGTTTTCACGAGAAGAAGTCTCTTTGTAGAAACAACATGCAAATTGGCAAACACTGTTCCTTACACTCTGCCATGGCATGTTTTGGTTTTCTTGTGCTCTTTGATTCTGGTTACTTACTCCTTGTTGATAAGGCTCATAGCAATAACTGTTGGAATGGATTCCAACAAGTAAAAGACACAGGAAAAGCAACTTCTTCATGTTTCTGTGGTTCTGTAATAGAAGAAAAGTTACATTTGGCTTACAAATTTTTTCACCTTGTGTTTAGCAATACATCAATCCCTTCACTATACAGAGTTATTTTAGCACCAGTGACTCTGAGATGTTTGAATTGAGGGAAATGAGCTTTCTATTTCAAGGAAGCAGACTCTGGAAAATTACTCAACCTACTGAAGAGGTTATGAAATAATAAAAATTAAAGTCAAAGAGGGATGAGGTAATTCCAAAGACGCCCTCATTAAAGTTAAGCTACAATCCATCTTAAACTGCTGGGGTTTTTTTTCCAATATTTTGTTTTCAATGTGGCTTTAAGTGATGAAAGAGTAAAAAGTACAAGTTTACTGTAGAGTAAAGAAAGCAAGAGAGATAAGCAAGGCTAATCAGTTAAATTTGGATATTTAACTGATGAAAAATCAAAGCATAAGAAAGGCACAATATATGTCTTTTGTGAAAATTAAAACACATGTTTTTGAACGGGCTGAATGAATATGAAAACCCATATGCAGGCACCTAAGAGACAGCAAATGCACTTGTTAATGAGGAAGTGATGAGCACTTATGGTGATTTCATAAAGCTTGAACAGTTAAGCACAATTAAAAGAAAAAAACAATTTCCACAAAAATAACAAAAGAAAGAAATAGCAATTAGGATGTTATCAAGACGCTGGGGATATATTTCTGCTTATAAAGAAAGGAGAAATGAGTACGTACATAGAGCAACAAAAACAAAAAAAGTGTGCCTGCTGCATACAAAGGCATGCCCAGACCAGTGACCAAATCATATCACCTAAACCCAATTTTTTTTAAAAAAAATTTAAAAGTAGAAAAGCTCTAGAGCAATCACTGTCTTTATCATTAGAAAGACAGAAGAGGGTGGTTTGGCATAGAAGCCTGCAATGGTTGAAAGTGAAGATGAGTGAGTGAATTCTGGAGGAACAAAGACACTAAAAAATACAGACAGAACAGGAAAGCCTTTTCCAGAGCAAAATGGAAACCATTCATTCCATGACAATACTTCTACCTCTAGAAATTAATACTATATCACAATTGGTTCAATAACTTCTGTCAATAGAGAGAAGTAAAGATGTGGGATATTTGGAAATCCAAAACATCCTCCTGTGGTATGTGATCATTTGACCTACACAACTTTTCATAAAACAAAGTTCTGTCTAGGACAAAAATATAAAAAAGTTTTTGGCTTGCACTGAGAAATGCAACATCTGCCTTCTGAAAAGCTCTGAATCCTTATCAGCTCCCACCATGATCCCACACTTGTGTTCTCCACTTTCCATCATTTTGTTTCTACAAAACCCAGTGAACTCAGAATGCTGATCTCAGCTTTAGTAATAGGTGCTCTAAATATTCCTTAATTCACACTCTGAATATTGTGGTCATAGAAATACCACTATCACTAGGAAGGGCCTGAACCCCATGACAAACCACTTTCAGACAGTGCACTTTCCTATCTAGAACACGTTTAAATTTAAGCTTTGATTTGTTTGTGACTTGTCTCACTGCCACTCTAATTCTTTTAGCTACAGTTTCTTTTTTTATGCTCTCTAGATGCTTTAGAGAGCAATCCTTAAGTGCTTTAGTATTTAATTTAATTTCATGCCCTACATTTGTTATTATCATCAATTTACTTAATTTAAAACACTTAGAAATGCAGTTTTCCTGAGAATAGTCATGCCGTACGAATGTGCCAATCTCACAGAGGACTTATCTTTTATATTTTAAAAAAACCCAAAATCATAATTAAACAATACAAGAAGGTTTAAGCCAAAACTCAAATGCTAACATAATACTTTCTCAATTATTCAAAAATTTTTGTCCTGAATATAATTTTTGACAATTTTTCCACATTAAAAAAACCCTCTAAAGTATTACTTACAGTGAATTCAAAAGGGTCCTGTCGTATTCACCAGGTCTGCACGGGTCCTTGCTCAGTTGTTTATGCTGCTGAGCACAAAGCAGGGTATCCTCTAGTAAAGGTTAAGATCATCTAAGACTATGACTCACACATTATAATTTTAGAGATTAGTATGATGTCGAAACTAGTTTTACTAGACACTTAACTTTACTGAATATGTTTCACACGTGACTTCTTATTATTCATGACTATCTGATCACTCTGGTTACATTCAAACCCATTTTCCTCAAACTGAACCTACTGTTTCTTAATATCAAACATTCATACACATCTCAGTTGCCTGAATCTACTGTTTTATGAAAAAGTCACCAGAAGCAGTAACTACAGAGAAATATTTTGAACATAATTTGCATAATTTCCAGAATTTCCAATAGGATTGATGCCACTAAGGCTTAATGCACCAGGACAATCTGAATTTTTGTAATGTACTGTGCTTTGTCCCCTGCATATCCGTGGCTGGGGTAGATTGTCTCCAGGTGAAGCCAGTGATGATTCTAATAGGTGCAGGGCTTGAAACACTGTTGTGCCACACTAGCAAATGCTGTCAAATGCGTACCTGGCTGTCCACTCCCAGATGGGGAATCCACTGGCAGCAAGAGCTGTGATATTGACTCCTGGACTTTTATGGCTCTGTGCCCAGAGAAGAAGAATGTGGCTGGGATGCCATTGAATGCAGGTGGTTGCAGTTACAAGCATGGCCTGGGGACAGGGGGTGGAAGCTGAGGAACATGGGTGTTAAATACAGCAAGTCTTTAGATCAGCTTACTATCTTATGATCTGGGATGCGGGGAGCAATCCCCTCTGATCGTGTGCCAAGTTCAGCTGGGTCAGATCAGACAGCCTGGTATCCTGTGCTCAGCTTTACTCCTGGGTGCAGAATTACCAAAGCATAGTGGAAGAGAGCTCTGGGGATCACACAGTTCAAACCCCTGCTCAAACCAGGTGATGGTTGCTCAGGGTGGTGTCCTGCTGGGTTTTGACTCCCTCAACAATGGAGATTCCACAAGCTCTCTGGGCAATTTCTCTATTGGCAACACTGATTCTAAAACAGGTTAACAGGTTTTCTCTACATCTAAATGGAACTTCTTGCATTTTAATTTGTGCTCATTGCCTCTTGTCATTAGATGCCACTGAGCAGAGGCTATCTTTGCCTTTACTCATCTCATCAGAAATTGGGTGATTATACATTGTTGAGACCTACACAGGTCTTTTTTTCTCTGGGCTAAACATTACTAGCCTTTAGTCTTTTGGCCTCTCCTTATATGTCAGATGCTGCAATTTTTCAATGACAATTCTGGCACTTTAATGGAGTCGTTCTGGTATGTCCATGTATTTCCTTGTGCTGTGGAGCCCAGCAATGGTTGCAGGTATGAGTAGAGAGAAAGAATTTCTTGTGGTGACTTGCTGGCAATGCTCTTCTTAATGCAGCTCAAGTACATGGAATTACAGACTCATAGGATAATGGAATGGTTTGAGTTGGAAAGGACCTCAAAGATCATCTTGTTCCAAGCCCCCTGCCATGGGTGAGGACACCTTCCACTAGGTCAGGTCGGTCAAAGCCCCATCCAACCTCACCTTGAACAGTTTCATTGATAAGGCACCCACAGTTTCTATGTCTGACCAAACTCATAGTGAAGAATTCCTGCTTATATCTAATCTAAATCTGTTGTCTTTCTGTTTAAAGCCTTGTCCATTGCTACAAGTCTTTCTAAAAAGCCCCTCTACAGCTCTCCTGTAGGATCCTTTTACACATTGGAAGGCCACAATAAGGCCACCATGGAGCCTTCCCCAGGCTGAACAACCCCAACTCTTCCATCCTGTCTTTGCAGGAGAGATGTCCATGTCCTCTGATCGTATTTGTGGACAGGTTCTCTTCTGGACAGATCCACACCCTTCTTATGTTGGGCACCCCAGAGCTGGATGCAGTACTTTGGGTGGGAACTCACCAAAGCAGAGTAGAGGGGCAAAATCCCCTCCCTCGCCCTACTGGCCACGCTACACTGGATGCAGTCCAGGATATGTTTGATTTTCTGGGCTACAAGGGCACATGGCTGGGTCATGTCCAGGCTCTCATCCACCAGCACCCCAAAATCTTTCTCGGGAGGGTTGCTCTGTTTTGTTCATCCCCAGTCTGTGTTCATACTGGGGGTTGCTTGAACCAGGTGCAGCCCCTTGCACCTGGCCTTGTTAAACTTCATGAGGTTCCCATGGGCCCACTGCTCAAGCTTGTCCTGGTCCCCATGGATGACATCCATCCTTCAGGCATGGCAACCACGCCACTCAGCTTGGTGTGTTGTCTGCATCTCCTACAAGAACTTACTGCTGGCTCCTGCTCTACCAGGAGCCCCTGATCCCCATGCACAGCATCTCACTTTCTAAAACTAGATATTTTCTCTCATTTTCCCTTCAAAATGCAACCATTGCCAGGGAGGGACCAACCCTTATTACACATGAATAGAGTGCTGATCTCAATGCTGTTTCTAAGGACAATTGGAATACTAACCACAACAATAGTTCAGTAATATTTTCTATGAGGCAAAGATATAACCAGTGAAAGTTGTTGATGATTATGACCTATCAAGAGGCTCAACAGATTGCAGAAAACCCCTTAAACAAGTTTCTTATGAGGTAAAACTTGAGAAAGAGGGGGCTTTGATGCAGGATACTGGACTCATACATAGCATATTCTTCACACTCAGCTGAAGGAGTACTTGAGATACTATTTTCACTGCTTCTTGTATAAATAAGAGCCAAGAATCTTGCTTAGAGCTGGCTTTTAATAATGGGCTGCAGTTTTCATGGTATATAAAAACTGATTTCTGATGAAGGAAGGAAGCCCAATTAAATACAGACGCCATGCTAATGACAAGGTGACGGATGAATGACTAAGATTTGAACACACCTAGGCCACACCTCAGGACACTTGCAGAAGAAAGCCTGCTACTGAACATGGGAAAGCTGCCCTGTGATTGAAAAGAAAGAAGAAAAAAATCAATATAGTTTCAATTTCTATGCATAATGTGAATCTCTGGATGTTAATATGAAAGAAAGTCCAAATTTTTCTTTCATATGTTTCCTGTGTCAAGCCATGACAGGAAGGTAAAGGAAAGGGTAACAGGCCTATACCCAGCTGTGTAATATCTGTATTTGATGAAAAATCTTCATCAACCATAAATAATGGCTTTTATTGTAGTTATTAGCAGAATATTGATTTACAAATAGTTTAGCCATTTTGCTGAGTTTTGAAGATTGGATTCTTTCAGAGTAATGTTGCATATGTTGAAAATATGATACAGAGAATGAACAGGGAATTTTCTCACTGACACTGGGGATTTTCTAAAGGTTCCACAACTCTTACACTGCTAGTTCATAGGCAGTTAAACCCCAGCTGGCAAAATTTAATGTAAATACATGTGCTTTGAGCCAAGAAGCTGAAAGAGATTTGTTTGTGTAAGGTTTCTCTCTGCTATATACAGTAACTATTGATGGCACGAGCAGGGTGTTCTGCTACATAAACAAGGCCTCAGAGGCTCTCCTGAGCCTGTGCTAAACCACAGATACCAGGTGTGTATATACCTTCAAAGAGATGGAGGAATTTCTTAATTTGTTGTCTCATTGAAACTAAAGCACTTCCTCATAGCCATAATTAAAAAAGGGAGGCAACATGGACTGGAAAACAAATTTATGTTAAGTTGTTCTTTTCTGAACCTAGTAATACTTTCTCCTAAAAATATAATAGGGGAGAGAGTGTGAAGCCTTTGTAAATTATGAGGTGTGATTGGTCTGATTTAGGGCATGTTTTTCCTTACAATAACATAAATATGATCTTTTATGAACAGCTCAGGTCTTGAGTAGTCTCTCAAAAATTATTGCTTATTAAGTAGAGCACTGTTAGAGATGACCTACAGAGATAGTAAGCACTGCAAGGCATCTCCATTTAGTTATGGGACTTTCCGCAATTCTTTTAGTCCTAGGATTTCCTACCAGTAAATCAATTACAGTACACAACAAACAGGTTGAAGAATTCACCAAATTGCCAAAGTTTGAGATAGCTTGGAATTGGCTGGCATGTCCACAACTTCTGTTCCCACAACTATCTGAAGCATTCCTCCACCTGAAAGCCTCACCCTGACAGCAGCAGAGTGGGCAAGATTCTCCCACTGTTTGAGGCCCACACTGTTTGAGTTAAACAGAATGAATTTTCTTATTTTAAGCTCCCTTAAAAAGAAATTAGGGAAACACAAATCCAGACTATTGACAAACGCTACCCACACCCCCTCAAAGGCTGAAGTGCTCTCTTCCTTCAAAATATTTTTTTTTCTCAAGACCCTTCTCAATCTCTCAATCCTCTTTTTCATTACTCAGTGAAAGAGAGAATATGTTGTCCCCAGAATCCTGGCCAATGCTTCCCTTAATTTCCAGTCTTTTCCTTCTCCTTAGGCAGCAGATTAAAAGTCACATTTTGCCTACATTCTCTCTTCAAGGAACTGTGCTATACTTAACAAATAAACACTTTTTTACTCCTAAATATTTTTTCAATACACTTAGTCATACCTTACCTGTTGCTGGAAATGCATGGCTGTATGTAAACACAGGCAACACTCTTGTAATGCCACTGCAAGCTTTTCTTGAATTAGGTCACTATTTGCAAAACCAGCAGTCACTTGTCAGAAAAAACCCACTTCATTTCAGGAACAAAGAAGAAGTGGCTGTGGCATGGCAGCTGTTCTCCCTCCTGCCCAGCTCCCCACCTTTCTTTCTTTGGAGAGGAAATAGGGAAGGAGCCAAAACAACTTCTCCTGTCATCTCTTCTTCTGCAGAGGATTCAACAGAACCATACAGTAGAGAATCATAAAATCTTAGAGTCATAGAATGGTTTGTGTTGGAAGAAATCTCAATGATCATCCATCTCCAACCCTCCTGCCATGGGCAGGGACACCTTTCACTACACCAGATTGCTCAGATTCCATCCAACCTGGCCTCGAATACTTTCAGGGCTGGGGCATCCACAACCTCTCTGAGCAACATGTTTGAGTGCCTTACCATCTTCATAGTAAAGAATTTCTTCCTAATATCTAATCTAAACTTACTCTCTCTTAGTTTGAATCCATTCCTCCTTGCCCTGTCACTACATGCTCTTGCAAAATGTCCCTCTCTGTCTTTTCTGAAGGTTCTCTTCAGGTGCTGCAAGACTGAAATTAGGTTACTCCAGAGCCTACTCTTTTCTAGGCTGAACAATGGCAATTCTCTGACTGAGAGAATCTCTTATGGAAGGATCTCCATGCCTCTGATCATCTTGGAGACCCTCCTCTGGACTCACTCCAACAGATCCATGTCCTTCCTGCGCTGAGGACCCCAGAGCTGGATGCAGCTCTCCAGGTGGGNGCTCCATAGGGACCCTGAGCCTTTGACCATGACCCTCTGGATCAGACTGTCCAGCCCATTTCTTATCCATCTAACAGCCCATTTATCAAATCCATCAAATCCATTGCTCTCCAATTTAAAGAGAAGGATGTTGTGGGGAACCATGTCAAAGGCTCTACAGAAGTCCAGATAAATCTGTGATGTCTGAGACCCTTCCCTTACCCACTGATGCAGCCACTCCATCACAGAAGGCCACAGGCTGATGGGGCAGCACTTGCCCCTGGTAAAGCTCTGCTGGCTGTCCCAAATCACCTCCCTGTCCCTGATGTGCCTTAGCAGAGGGTCAAGGAGGATCTGTTCTGTGATTTTCCCCAGGCACAGAGGTGATGCTAACAGGTGGGCAGTACCCAGGGTCCACCTTTCTATCCTTTTTAAAGGTGGGTACAATGTTTTTGTTTTTCCAGTCACCAGGGACTTCTGACTGCCATGACTTTCCTAATATCATGGAAAGTGGCTTGACAATTCCCTCAGAAATCCCTGACTCTTCTAGTTGCTTTTGGCTGTTTTTGCTTTCCTAGCTAGAAGTAAGGACACCAGGGAAGAAGGCAAGAAGAATAAGGAAGGAACTCTAGATAAAATAGGCCTCCTCTATATAACACCTCTTCTACTAAGTAAGAGAGCAAATCTCACACTCCCTCTCACACAGTCATCCCCTGAAATTGAGACTTTTCAGTTCTCTCTTCTCACACTGTTTTCAATCCCCCATCCACTACCAGAAGTCCTCCAAGCACCAACCCTGCTCCAGTTACCACCTCCTTAAAAGACTCACTACCAAGTTCCCTTCAGCTCCACTGACACCTTTTACCCTCAGCTTCAGCGTCTCCTTTACAGTCAATGTTACACAAAGGGAAGAACAAAAGTTCAGGACAAGATGTAGGTAGGAGGTTGCCTCAAGAAAGCTAAAGCACCATCAACATTGAAGAACTGGTATTGGTTTATTTATTGCTTCTCCTTGAAGCCCCAGGATTTATTTCTCTTATGAAATTAGCTGCCTTTCTCCTCACCAAGTCCTTCAGTTAAATATGACTCTCATGCTACAAAAAAACAAAACAAAAAAAACCCCAACCAAAATATCCCTTCATTTTTCCCTCCCAGGATTGTGAAACACTGATTCACAATTCATTTCCTTGGCTATTTAAATGGCTTGCTCTTGCAAATTTCCTTTGATTTTGCCTTTAGTGAAATTTTAAGCTTTATCACATATAAATTTTGTATCTGCTGAGAGACTTCACAGAATTTTTCCTGTTAGTTTCAACAATCTCATTGTCCCATAACACCTGATAGTGGACACTAAGGCTGTTGGCTTTCTAGTCAATCCTTATCACCAGCTCTTGACATTTTAAGTAAATGTGGAGGCAAAAACACTACAGAGAAAATTCCTGATAATCAAAGTGAGCTGACCACAAAAAGAGAAGTCCCAATATTAAATTAATAAACCATGCATAGACAATTATACCAAGAATATCTTGATTGCTTTTTCTTACTTCCTCTCTCCAGCTTTGACCTCCCTTCTGAATGGTTTTCTCAAAATCAACAAAAGTAAAGAGTCTTGTGTCCTGCACAGGTAATCAGACTGGTGGAAATTCCAGTCAGTCTTCAATTGTATTGGAAACATGCACCTCAAAAAAACCCCAAAAAACAAAAAAACACCCAAAGAACCCCCAACAAACCAAAAGCATTCACTCAGACACCAGACACCAGCAATAAATCTGGAGCCATTTCATATCAAAGAAACTTCAATTGCTGTTTTTAAACAACATGCAGACAATATGCTCTTTACAGCATTGCTCTGTCAGCACAAACAACAGAAATCAAGGAAGAGGATGACAGTCATCACAAGAGTAATTTTCTTTTGTGAGGGACAAGATCATGTTTTGAAGAGTTTGGTTAAATGTTATCTGAATACCATTGAGTGTCAGTTATCTAATTACTTTGGAAATAGGTGTAAGAATTTAGTTATGAACTATTGCTCGTGCATTGTACTTGAATCTGTTTGATCCATTGGCACTTGACATGGGGACAGGAGGGAAACATCAGAGATTAATCCAGATTTCAGCATCATACTTTCTGGAACTTCTTCTACTAGACATGCAGTGACACCTCAGAGATTATCAGCTGATGAGGGCAGTTAAGGAGCTGTGTCTCACAAGGCAAATACTGCTTTCTATGTAGGACTGAAACATGAAAAGCAGACTTCTTACTGTGGGATCAAAGGGAAAAGGAAACTAAGAAAACGACTGTGAGAAAGTAGGGCTGAAATGTGAATTTTCCCCCTTGGGGAATTTACCCTTGAGATTGCTATGTTGTGCAACAGATCATTTTGTAATGCCAGAACTGAAAGCAAGACAACTGAGGCAGTGAAATGCTGAGATGTGCAGGCCTCTAGACATCAGGCTAATTATGCTGATGTGGCTGCACTACTGCTCAAAAGTGACAATTGAGCTCTTCACAGCATGCTGCTTGCTCCCTTAGAAATCCCTGCAAACAGCTGTTTTGCACAGAGTAAACATACTCTGGGAAGTAAGAAAATCTAGCCCATGAAGCCTCCTGTGACAACCAGCCCACGGCAATGCAGATGTTACAATATGAAGAAAGAAGCAAAAATGTAATTGAGTATATAACTTTGCAAGAATTTACAAGCCACAGCAGTTGTATTAGCATGGTAAGGTCCTTGTCCTTCTAATGCAAAGGATTTTTTCATAGAAGCATTGGGCAATGTTGCAGCAGGAGACAAATTACTGATAGTTAGAAAACAGAGGTCATTGCTCTTTGTAAATTGGTTCCTGGCGCATCATAGACGCATTTGATGATTAAAACTCTGAAATTGGAACTAAAAAACTTTGGGGAGTGAAAATCATACAAGTGAAATCCAACAAACTGATATGCAGGGATGAAATATGTGAAATATATGGATGGATAATGAGAAAAAAAAGTGTACTCCTTCCAGAAAGCAGGGTCTGTAAAAATGTGTAATACCCTTGATCTCCAGTCTCAGGGCAATGAACTCATTGGAAAGGGAAATAAAACAAAACAACTGAGCAAAAACTTGAGCATGAGCAAAACACTCCATGGAATGCAGATTATATCTGAGAGTTGACCTCTCATTGCGACATACTTTGGACTTAAAGAACATACTTCTTAGCAAGGCACACTTTTTACTTTAGAAGAAGCAACTTCTTCTCTTTAGGGAAGTTGCAGTTGAAGATTTATTCCCACTGGTTGAAAAAATAATGTGGGTTTTTTTTTCCCAAGGTATTATTTTCACTCCTGTGAAATAGCCTTATGGTGAAATATTACAGCTACGCATGTGGTTGTGCTACTGGTCCATTGGCCAACTGTATGAGGAGTTATGCTGCTTCCAGCTATGCTGTTGCAACTATTTGTCATTGTAGTTAGGAGACTGAACTCCATTATATCAGCTCTGACAGACTGAAAATTTTAATTCTGATCTGGACTTTGTACTTAGCAATCAGCAAACAAATGAGAAAAATGGGCTTTATCAGATGCAGATATTTAATTTAGCAGAAAACAAACAAACCATCTAAATACTTTTAATGTCTTTAAGATATAGCCAAGGAAACATTAGTCCTGCATATCTCTAAAGAAATTGAATTGTTCATTTGGGATGTTGAGTGCATCCTTCACTTCTTGATCATGATGAAAATCATATCTAGAAATTAATGATCATAATCAGCACATATTCAGTCGTATATGTAGATCATCATCCCAGGACAGACAGATATGCTGAGATTTAAAAACATTGCCAGATTCTGAAAGAAAAAGGGAAAAAGAAAAGAAAAATTTGTTGCTCTGCCTGAAAAGGTTTCTGTGAGGCAATTTTGACAATAGCAAAGAAAATGAGCTCCAGGACAATAAACAATGGGAATAAATAGTAGTAATATTGGGAGCTACATGTCCGGAAGACAAAGGACATCAGGAGTGCACAGCACTTGGTTGATCAGGTAGTTAGTAAACTCTTTCTGGCTGACTGCATCTGTTTTGCAGCGTGGTTAATATGTCTCAGGGGGGAGGAATAGGTTTAGTGTTGAAAATTGTACTTCTAATACTTTAACTTGGTGGACACAGAAAATGTGGTGTGTAACACCAAACAAGTAATGTGAGTTATAACTGTGGTACTAGATGAAAAGGGAACTGCATTCATCATAATTACCATGTAACACGCATTAGATGATGTATGTCCCAAATGATTCAGCTCAGTTATTTCACAAATGCTTTCTTTTTCTTTTACAGTAATCTGTGAAAATCTTTGGAAGCTAACTATGCCTTTAAACCTGTTTGGAAGCAAAGAGATTATAACTGCATTGGTACTGGGCATGGGAAATCTGGGTGTTTTAGGATTCTTCGTAGAGACATGATCAGCAGCAAAGCACAGCTGCTGTGTTTCCCACTGCACTGCTGGGAGGGCATTCAGTATCCTTACTCTGGACATTTCCATTGGTCCACAAACAGTATTTCAGGTCTTGTATGCATAGATACCACCTTGTCATGCTGGGCACCCTCCTCTGTCACCTCCCCTGTGTGCCAAGTGTATTCCTGAGCACAGGAGAATGTGTGGGAACACCAGAAGGGTGAGTTGGCCAGGAAAAATTCTGAAGTATCAGAAGGGGAGAGACATAACTTCTAGAGAAAGAAAACAATAGGGAAATCTGGTAAATTTGTTTTCCTCAAGCTGTAATAAGACCGAAACCTCCCACAGACACATGCCCCTTCTTCCCCTTCAATCAGTGTATAAGCCAGTCACTGAAGAATGTATGTATTATAGATCTATGTATCTATGTATTTCAAAAGTTGCTTAATAATGGGCTGTGGCCCATTGAAAGGAAAGGAAAGGGAAAATGCAATAGTTGCTCAAGAGCTGTTAAGTGAAGAGACACTTCAACAGCTGCTAAAGCAGGAGGAACATTGGCAACTGCAGAACAGAAAAAGAAATAAAGAAAACTGTATTTTGGACTCATCTGCTGGTGGGGGCTGCTTCCTGGAGAGGTTCTCATCCAAGGAACCTAATGACGAAAAGTGCCCTCCCTTGTCCCTTATTTCAGCAAGGTCTGGACTGGGCTCCTGCTGCGGCTCTTCCTGCACTCCCCTGGCTGCCCGGCTGTCTGCAGGGCAAACTGCAGGACCACAAACGGTTTGTGGGATGCCACAGTTATGTTGAGATTTTACAATTTGCCTCAGCTGTTCACACCCTGAAGACCTGCAAGGCTGCATCAGCCTATTTTTGCTGCTGAAGGACAGAATCAAACTCAAGATGAAGTCAGCAGTGAAAACACCAGTTACAGCGTTTTGAGGATTTTTAAGGGAATCAAGTTGAAATCTCTAAGAGCTTCTATCATGGAACCTGAGCTTTACTTACAGTTTTGCTCATTGCAATAGTTTTCTGAGCCTAGGGAAATTAGAACAGGTTACTGCAAGATAAGAAAAGCAGGAAGTCTGTAGGCACCAAATACTCTCTGCTAAGCTCCTGTGCTCAAGACCTATGGTAAAAATGCTCTAAATCTCCATTTCTTTCATTTTAGTATGGGTAACCTTTCATTCGTTGCAGGGTAACAATGGTCACTCATGCAAATATAAATATGGCAGAGTCCAATGAAGTGGTTCTCATACTCCAGTGCAAACATTGTAACACAGAAAAAAAGCAGACAGCAGCTCCTGTTTCTGTGGTGAGATGAGTGATTACTGGAGTAGTTTTTATGAGCTCCTTGAGAAAATGGGCTGTATATTACATACAAAAGGATATGGCAGTGCTATTCTTCACATCATGTCATGATTAATATATATTTCTAAATAACTCCAAATACTAAAAGACACATTTTGTTCTTCTCCTCTGCTAGTTTTAATCCAATGGGTTTGGAAGTTTAAATGGATTCCTTTCATAGTTTATCTAAAAATACCCTTCTAAAAAGGCTCTTCCAATTATTGCACTTTTCTAAAAGAAAACTTGAGCTTGCCAAAATACACATTCTCTAGATAGAGCAACCATTGTCAGCAGTCTCTGCAGTTTGGCTTAGCATGATAAATGTTGATGGGAAGTCATTCTGCAAAAATGTAATAACATTTTCAGAGCCTATGTCCTATTTTCAAATGTGAATGAAGTTTTAGATGTCAGATTTTCAAAGGTATTTAGTATAAAAAGAAATTTAAGTTTTCATTAGTATATATGCAGGCTTGTAACCAAATTGAGCCCAATAGAAGCAAAGAACAGTAATTTTTATATGCATAAACATTTTCAAAACCCCACTCCCTGAAAATTGCAATTCCTTTTTTAAAGAAAATGGAGTCATAAATATGAAAATATTTTGATATTTTTATTTTTCAGAAGAAAAGGAGAAAAACAAGAAAGGAAATCTGAATGTACAAATACAGTTATGTAATTAGATACCCACCGATCATAGGGTTTAATAATTAAGCCATAGTTACAGATAATTCAACACTAACAACTATAGATATAGATTTGATTTTTTTATTATATTATATAACTTCTGCCATCCTCTTTGACAAACCAAACAACATTGGGCAAGTGTTATAAACAAAGTGAAACCATTGAAAACTGACAAGTTAGAGTGAATAACAGAAAAATAAGATAAAAGATGGAAGGGAGAAAGAAAGAAACAAGGGTCTTTTGAAAATGAAAAACAATATGTTAGCCACTTCATACAGTTAGTTTTATATCTATACAAAATAACTTAAGACTATTCATAGTACTGTTATTTGCTTTCTTAAAGTCTAATTAAGAACTTTGTAGAAGATTTCTCCAACTCTCTCATTAATTCATGAAGTATAATATTAAATACATTCCTTGTCTTCTTGCAATAACTGAACAGCTCAATGTCTCTAATCCATGTAGAAAAATGCTTCAGTAAAAAGTCAATATAAAATACTATTTTGCTAAAATCTCTTCCTACAATTCTCCTTGTGGACATTTCACCCCACAAGGGAGTTCCACAATAACAAATGTGCTACACTGCACACAATTGCAAGTGCACTTTGCCTCTTACTCAGATGATACTGAGTGCCGGGTTGAGAGTAATATCCTTCTAAGCTCCCTTTCCCTTTGTGTGCAACCTTTTGCTGTGACAAGTGTGTACCACACAAACAAGTTGCTAAGAGGTAACACAGATTGTGAAATTACAGTACACAGCAGCAACTTCTCTTGGATGCCCATCTAATCCCAGCCCCACAGAGGACAGTGCAGTTTACACCTCAGTGGATGGGAGGCAAAGACCTTGCATATACCATGAAGAGAAGCCATTGGGTGGAGTAGGTTACATGCTATAAATCCACACCCTCACTTGCTTCATAGTAATTTGTCCATGGAGGTATCCTTTGGGTTGCCTGGAGATGGATGTTCCTTCCCTCTTCAAAGAAAACAAGGAAACTGTACCTGATGAATGACAAAATGAAATCTTTATAGAAAGTGCAAGACACTTCACTTGCTAATAAGTGAAAAGTTAGAAGTCATAAGTGAAAATTTAGCTCTAGGCAGACAGCTACTTATAACTAACTTTTATCAAAGTATTCTCTTCCATTCTTGTAATATTGAAACCACTTTGAATATTTCCTTATAGAAATCCACATTCTGATTTTCAAAAGTAATTGTTAGATTTTGAAACAATTGCGGACTCAGAAGTCCCCAGCATGAAAGAGAATTGACATATATAAAGCCAGTGATGGTCCCTCCCTCAAAATGACACAAAGTTATACCCTGAATGGCCAAGCATCACCCTCTGCAGTAAACCAAGTTTATGTTATTAGAACTCTGTTAACTAGGCAAGCTGTATTTTATTTTTCTTATGATTTATACATTTATTTATCATATAAATGAGTCAGTACATATAAATGAGAGAATACTTTTTATTTGCTTGGGATTTGAGGGGTTAAGTTTCTATACTAAATCTCATGGCTCTGAAAAAGGCTCTGCTTTCCAAACATAGTTGTATTTGTAAGTGAAACATTACAAAATTAATATTGTCATGCACAAAATCAGCATGTTTATCAGCACAGATGTACATAAGTCTGTGGACTAAACTCACTTTGCAGTTGTACTTACCTGCAGCCATGTTTTTTTTTTGATACACACAGCTCAAGTTATATTTAGTTGATATTTAGTTATAAAAGCAGATCAGATTTAAAGATCAAAACTCAGTGGCCAGCCTTTTGGAAGTGTGATTCTTTAGAGAGCTTTTACCCTTCGAAGAGCAATTACCTCATCTCATTAAATGTTGCAGGAATCATCTTAAATTTTAAAGGATATTTTTAGGTAGAAAATAGAGTAGAATTACAAAAGGAAATCACTCCAAATGGTTTTGAAGCAATGGGTTACCTTGTTTTAGCTACTCTTCTTACTGAAGATATATATCTCAGACCAAAGACATACTCTGTAGAGTATTCCACTGAATAGTAGCTCACAGGAGGAGGAAGCCAGGGGGGGAAAAAAAAGTAAGAGGGATTAGCAGAAAAGTAAAAGAGTATTTATTTGAATGCCTGAATCTTCCAGCCCACACAGTCTTAAACTGGCTGACTAACTGACTACATCACTACCTTCACTTATTAACTTGATTTTTTTTCCATGCAGATTAATTTGTTATGCTCCAAGAACTCTCTCATTTTGTGCTGGAATTTTGTGGCTTTAAGAGCAAACAAATGTCTGGTCATTCAGGAAACATCATGATGCAACAACCAGTGCAAAATAACCACTTTGAACTACACAGAGATCCGTAGTATGGAAGGCCAAAGAGAACACCACCTTCCATGACCTCAAAAAAGCTACGATCATCTGCTCTGTGCCAATACAAGGGCATAGAGCAACAAGCACAGAGCAAGTATGAGGTCTACAGTTAGACAATCCCTACGTATAAGGCTTGGCTGTAACTCCCTCCCAATGCTGGAGTGACAGACACACCCACATCAATGACTGGAGAGAGATTTACTTAAGTGAGGCATGCAGGGCCAGTACGGCAGGATAGGATTCAAGAGCACAGCGTACGTCCCGCCACACAAAACTCTGTAACTATTTGAAGAAGTTCCTATTAACCTCTTGCTTCATCCTCAGTACCACCCCGAAGGAATGTGTTTATGGCACAAATTAACAGGCCTGCCCACACCCTTGTCATGGGGGAAGGCACAGCCCAAAGAGCATAAAAAGAGGTCAAGCCACAAGATAAAGCCCACAGCAGAAACAAAAGGCTAAAATATGTGCCAATGCTGACTTCAAAGGAGTTAAAGCAGTGTAAGGCACAAACAACAGGAGGCCCAAAGATACCATCTGACGTAGCAAATGCCCCTAACTTGCCTGTTGGCATTATGGTAACAGCAGAAATATGTCATATGCCTACTAACACGAAGGAACATAGGACTTCAGATTCTCCCTGATAACTCCAGGGATAACTCTGGACCTATTGAACTCATGTGGAGACTGATGTGTATCTGAACAGCCTGGAAAGCAGTGCTTCTTGTTCCTGTGTGCTCCAATCTCCACCTGCTTTTATAGCCCAGTCTGATCTCCATCATATACTTTCTCATCACTTGCTTTTCACCATGCGTAACTTCTCACTCTCCCTTGGATTATCCCCTTATTTGAGCTTGCTTTGACCACTTCCATTATAAAAACATCCCACTTGTCCCATCAGTATCACACCATCTTCTCTCCAT
The DNA here is from genome assembly GCA_013400435.1 of Pycnonotus jocosus. NCBI lineage: Eukaryota > Metazoa > Chordata > Aves > Passeriformes > Pycnonotidae > Pycnonotus > Pycnonotus jocosus. The sequence continues at coordinate 45,304 of VWYP01026644.1, read as the reverse complement.
CCTGTAGTTTTTTGAACACAACCTTTGTAGTTTCTACCTGGGGCTTCTCTGTTTGTGTGTTTCCCTCTCTTTGCCAATGAAGATGTTTTTACCAGAATATCTAATAATTCACCTGTAGCCAAGAGGTACATCAAAACCTGTAATTTATGTGAGAGAGGGAGTCTGTGTACAAGATGTACATTCAGGTTGATGTTATACAGTTGTTAAAAAACTCTTTAATCGTGGAAGACCTTATTATATAGGGAATTCACCATTTGTTTACAAAGGATGAATCAAATCTCTCCCAATCAAAGCACAATAATAAGTTGTTATAACTTCAATGATAACCTTCTCAAAGACCTCTGGCAAATGGTTGGATGAAGTCTAGAGAAACCAGCTGAATAACTACTCTGCATGAAATGGAGACCAGAACAAAAGAAATCAGGCCTTCAAGGAAGGAAATCATATTCAGAGGCTGGACATTAGTAATGAATAGGAAGCTTAGGCAGGAGTGATGTGCTCTGCATAGCTGCAGGAACTTAGCCTTAAATAATTACATACTAAGCAAAGTATGAGGGACAGGGCATCTCAAGGCTTGAGGTAAAAAGACAGTTTTGTTCTCCTTGGAATCGTAGGACTTGATCTGTTTCTTTTCTGACCTCCTTAATTTTTCCTCCAATACATTCTTCAAAGACAACATCCTGTAACTAAGTCTAGTTGAACTAGTAGCCCCTCTTGTGCTACTCACTAAACTGATAGCTGAGGTCACGAACACCTGGTCTTTCACTAAACAAATCCCAGAGCAGTGATAGAAATACTTGGCACTGGTGTGGCCACACATCAAATCTGTTCAGTTTTGGGCCCCTCATGACTAGACAGAAATTGAGATGCTGGAGCATCCCAAAGAAGGGCAGCGAAGCAGATGAAGGGTCTGGAGGACAAGTCCTGTAAGTAGTGGCTGAGGGAGCTGGGGATGTTTATCCTGGGGAAAAGGAGGCTCAGAGAAAATGTTATCACTCTCTACAATCACCTGAGAGGAGGCTGTAGCCAGGTGGGGGTCATCCTCTTCTCCCAAATAACAAGAGATAGGTCAAAAGGAAGTAGCCTCAATTCCACCAGAGGAGGTTTATATTGAATATTAGGAAAAAAATTCTTCACTGGAAGGGTTGACAAGCATTGGAAAAAGCTGCCCATGAAAGCGAATGAATCACCATCCTAGGAGATATTCAAAAGACATGTAGATATGGCACTTAAGGACATGGTTTAGTGGTAGACTTGACAATGTTAGTTTAGTGGTTGGATCTGATCCTAAGGATATTTTTCAACCTAAATAATTCTATTATTTGATTATTATTTTTTAAAACTTCTTTATATTTTTTTTGTCGTGATGCTTCCATGGTGGAGAAGAGAGAATTTGCTGTTCATATGGTTGCAATGTTCACTCCATGAGAACAGTTCCACTCAACACTGGCCAGCAGAGTCTTGCTTCTGCCACTGCTGCTTGTCAAACTGCCCACATTCACCTTTCTTCTTTTCTCTAATAAGCTAAGAGTTCCTAGGCACAGGTTTTGTTTGTATTGGTGATTTGTGGTGTCAAAACCAAATAGTGATGAGATACCCCTATAGAGTAGAAGATGCAAGGCCCAGGGAGCCACTATTTTGAGCTAGTGTGTTAAATACTCATGGCACAAGAACCGTGCCTGATTTCACTGAAGATAGAAAGGGAAATTGCTGATACCAATATTGCAAGATGGCATCCTTAAGCACTCGAAAGCAGTAACAACATCCAGATGAGCAAGTGTCTTTGTGATTCATTCCTACCTGCTTGTTGATAAAGAATATTACAGGTCACTATTGTGATTATCACCTTCTCTGCCAAACATCAGTAAGAATTCCATCCTCACTAAGGCTTGGCAGTCAGTAAAGGACAGTCAAAGAAAACATGGATGTGAGAAGTTCTTACACTGCTGCAATGCACCTGCAAAAGGATCTTGACTTCTGCACACTTTCTCCTCCTCTGTGGTTTGCTAAATAATTTTTTCTTTTATATATTGTACTTCTACAGGTTTCTGTGTGTATGTAGATGGGATGCCGTAATTTCCTTGACCTGCACTGCACTATTTTCTCAGAACTTTCCTACACTTCCCATCTACTTAAGACAAAGCTTGTTTAATACGTGGTCTTATTATAATGAGCTTCATGTTTTCATTCTTTTCACTTCTTGTTTTTCTAATTTATTTGAGAGCCTGACTAAAATTAGGTTACAAATTCACTGGGTCAGATATTTTACACCTCTTTGACAAGTGCTTTGTGCAAATTCTAGGCAAATGAAAAGCAGCAATTACTACTATAATACTAATAAATGCAAATTAAACAGTGCTTCAGGAGCTCTTCCCTCAGAATAGTAACAGCTAAAATTTATGTAGTACTTCTCCCCACCCCCCTTCCCCCCTGACTGCAAATACATTTGTTAATTACTAGAGGCTGAATGACAATGCCATAATTAACCAAGCCCAGTCTGCTTTTAATGGTGATTGGGCTACCAAGAAAATTAAGACATTTATGATTCCAAGAAAGCACCCATTTCTGTTTCACTGGATGGAATGAAAATACTGTTTATGGACAAAATGATTGGTCTTATGACAGCACTCAGTTACAGCTGTTAAGGAACCATACATCATTCAGGATACACACTGATCCTATCATGTGCTTGGAAACTTGCAGAGAACAGATTCATCACTCCTGCTTTGTTAACCACAACCTGCCACTGACCATCTATGCCAGAGAAGTCCTTTATTTTTCATGTACATTTTCTCTTAGGCGGTTAAGACACCAGATAACCAACAAGCTAATGAGTCTTATCACTTTTAAGAAACTAGGCTCTGTACTCATGAAGCTGATTGCGTCAAATCAGCTATTTATAGCTAATTGCTCTATAGCAAATACAAATCAAATTAATCATCTACTTGGAGCATCTCAGTCTCTGTAAGCACTACACTCCACAGCAGCAGTGTTGTATTGTTACTGTGCTGCCTCCTGAAGTGGATCTATGCCAATCTCATGTAGGATGGAACAACTACAAGTAAGGAATACTGCAAAAGTTTGGAGAGAATGGGAGTGATTCAGTTCTGAATTTCTCACCAATACAAATTATATGATCTGCATTAGGCAGTAATACTGCCAGTCATGCTGTCATCACTTCATACACACTGTCCTTGTGTTTGGTGTATGTATGATTACACAGGTGACAAGTAAGGTCACATTACTATGCTACTGCAAAAAAAAAAAAGGTTTCCTCTTCAGGGACCTTTTCTCAGAGTCACAAACTAACTTGGGACTGCCCATTCACTGTCAGCTATGTGCAAGCTCCCATTTTGAAGGACTTTGTTCAAAAACCTTGATGTGCCACACAGAGGAGTTTGTTGAAGTTTAAGGAAAAGGTTACCTGAAGCCATTAAACCAACTTCTGATTATCTCTTGCAGCCAGAGTGATCCTCTAGGATGATTGGGAGGGTTTTCTCATCTGCCACAACCTCAGAAAAGCTGTCAACCACGTCTCACCTGCCTCTGCTCTACCAGAGAACAGCAAACTGGAAGCTGCAATCAAGCAACGTGTGCCTTGTCCAGGCTGCTCCTAATAATAAGAATTATCCCCAGGGGTACCATTTTTCTTGATGCTTATATATTACCTGTAGATCTGTAATTTGATCTTTCTTTTTGGTCTTTCAAATAATGAAAGCATTCAGAGGTTTAAGAAAAAAAAATCAAAGCCTTGCTGTCACTAACTTCAAAAATTTTAAGCATTTCTGCTTAGTGCTGTAACAATTGACTGCAGAACATGTTGTAATATGGGGTAAAAAAGCCAATAAATGTTGTTAAAGAGTCTTTTTTTTTTATGTAGGTTGAAATCTTGCATGAAATACAACCAGCAACACCACTTGAAAAGCTTGCTATTCTCAGCATCTTCATGGCTGATATTATCATCAAAAGCCATGAAAAAAATCAAGTCTGGTGATAAGAGCTATGCCTGTCACTAGTGAAGCATCATGCAGTTATCAAAGCACCAAATCACTGTCATCACCAACTGATATTTATCTTGGACACACCAAAATTATTTAAGCAAACAGACCTTCTGAGGTAACCACTATGCATAAAAATTCAGCTATATATTTTGCATTCACTTACTAAAAAATAAATAATCTACTGACTGTCCCCTGTCTACCAAAGAAAATGAACTGACTGAACACAAGCTCTATTCACCAGAGGTTCATTTTCACATGAGAACAGTTAAAGATTAATCAATTTGCAGTTTGCAAAACATCTTTTTTACGCTACTTTATCCTATTTATCATAATGTTTCACATCTTCTCTAACTGTAGGGATAGCAGAAATTTATATTGCTGCATGTGTGGAAAGCTCACTGGGAAACAGCAGGAAGAAAGATGATCTGTAAGGCAATTTCAATGGAAGTATTTCCCTTTTTCCCTGTACTCAGTTCTTACCTTCAGTAGGAGAAGGTATTTGGCCAGTTTCCCTACATCTTAGCATGTTCTGAACGCCCCTTTTGCTTCCCAGAGGATGAAAAGAGATGCAAGTACATTCTGTCACTATCAGGTGAAAGGCTCATACTTGGCTCTGGCACAGTTTCATTAGTGAAAAAGTGATTTTCTATAACCATTTGATGCAAGAACATGAAACTACAGGTAATAAAGAAGTACAGCAGTGGCTTAGTGAATGAGCTGGCCTGAACAAACAGAAAATCAGCAAGCATTTCCAAGAGAAAGTGGACTTTTAAAGATATGCTAGAGGGTAAGAAATTCTCTTGTCTCTCACCACTTATTCACCACTTATATGTGTGTTACACAGCCTTTTGTGAAACAAGTATCTGATCTGGCAAGACAGATTAGACCACAATATAAATGCAGAGACAATAATGAAAATGCTGATCACACACGTGTGGTTTGACTGCCATTTGGATAACCACATGGTTACAGCACGAACGGAGTAATAGAAGCTGGACTGCACAGGAGGAATCCTGTTGTCATCAATACATCCCTTAGTTTGCTCCTAACAACCTACTGGTAATTCGTAATATGGAGTACCATTGTCAGATTGCTGCATTTCTACTGTTTTTGAAGTCCAGGAGAGAGGGTATACACAGAACATCTATGCAGATCTTATCAATGCAATATTTTGCCTTATGGTGCTCACAGCTAAAATTATGATTTGGATGCTCTATTTTCCTCCATCTTGCAGCAAATGCTTACAGGCACACCCATATTGGCCACTGTTGCTCAGTTTTGCTTAAGATCTCTTTGTATGTGCTAAGCAGAATGCAGGTATGTGTGCATATACGCATACACACACACACACACACACACACATATATACTTTCTACTGCACTTCCTATGAGTTCTGTTGAGAATTTTTGTGACATTTCCCTTCTTACTCTCTTTTGTAAACTCTTTGGTTGCATACAGCACAGATGGGACTTGGGGATTTCCTGTTCAACAGGAACCTTTGGGTGGAGCACCACTGTCACCAACAGTACGTCCTGTTTTCTCTCCTCCTTTAGGCGTAGTCCCATCTCTGATTATCTACAAGTCTTTATCACTGGGATTCCTGAACCCTGGCATTGCTCATCTGCAGGTGACTTACATAGCTGCAACTGCTGGCTCCTTGGTGTCCCGCTGCACAACTGTTCTAACCAGAAAGTCAAGCACTGTTTGACCTTACTTCACCACTTTAGGAGCACTTGGAACCCATGCATTGCTCCCTTGCTCCCTGGATTTATTCACTGGGAGAAGGATATTGCAGGGGAGGGGCCAGCTCCTGACACAGAGAAACTGTCTACTTGGTAGGCACCACCATAGGCATGGAGGTTGCTGGTACTGAGGGGCTGAGACCATCAAAAAATCTCGTGACAACTTTCTCCACTTCTGACTTGGCATATTCTTCCCCTCCAGGACTTCCTGTTAGCTGGCTCATGTAAAATGTTCTCCATGTTTCAGACTTGTTCAATAAGCCCCTCTTCCACCCTCATGCACTTTTCCTCTACCCTGAATCACAGAATAACTGAGGTTGGAAAAGACCTCTGGAAGTCACCACATCCAACCTCCTGCTCAAGTAGGGTCACCTAGAGAAGCTTAACTGGTACTATGTCCAAATGGCTTTTGAGTATCTCCAAATTATCTCCAATATCTTCCTTACAAGTACCCTTCACTTATGTATACACTTGATGAGATCCCTCTCTGAGCCATTTCTTCTTGCAGGCTGAACAATTCCATCCCTCTCAGCCTTTCCTGACAGGAGGGATGGTCTACTTCCTCAGTCCTCTTCCTGGCCCTTTTCTGGGCACTGTTCAATAGCTCTCGGTCTCCCATGTGCTAGGGAACCCATAACTGCTCTCCAGGTGAAGAGCACCTCACCTGTGAAGAGTAGAAGGGAAGGATAACCTCTCTTGACCTGCTCCTTCTCTCTGTCCTTCCTACTTCCCTCTTATATGATCCAGCTTTTTCTCATTATCTTTTTGTTTATCTAAATCCTTCTTAAAGACATTTGTAGAACTAGTATGCTGTCAAATTATCACCTCGCTTTTTGAAGTGCTGTGAATTCTTCACAAACCATGAGAATTTCATATGCAAAGTGTGATCAGATCTCAACCAACTTTTCTTGATGCTAGGCAGTAAAAAGGTAACAAAATGCTTACTATGAGCATCCATCACAAGCCTTAGTAAAACCAACCAGAAAAAATCATGTTTCCAAAATATTTTTTTCTCATTAACAACTTTTCCCCATTTTCTGTGTTAGAAATTCTTCATTGGCTTTACCAAACAAAAATGTAGGTAACAATGATGATGCAATCTATCCCCTTTAGCAAACACAACTGATTTTTTTTTCTCAAAGATACAGAGTTCAGCATGAGAGTTCTTTACTAATGTCCTCTTCAGAGCATTGACTTACATGGATGAATTACAGGCATCTGCTTCCACAAAAGACAACTAGAATTAACAGTATCTGTCTGATTTCCAGTCAGTGTTGGGAGGTAATATAGATGTTAGCTCCAAATAATTGTACAATTCAGTTATTACTGTATTAGCACCGCAATAGCACATAGGAGGGTCCTTGTGCAAAATACAGGCAATGAAAAAGCAGTAACCTGTACCAGAAACTGGTGGAGGGCGTACCTTGGCATAGGTGTTGGACTAGATGATCTCCAGAGGCCCTTTTCAATCCTAGCTACTCTGAGGAGATGTGAAAAAGCTTAGAAATAAGACTGTGGGAGATAAAAGGGCAGGAATGCAAATAAACAAGCAGTAAGATCATGTCAGCAGTGCAGCTGTTAGTGCCAGGCAGAGTATATAAATTAGTCTTAGCACATATTTCTGGACTAGCAGACTACCTTAAAAAGCATCATGCACTACTTTTTCTGTGTAAATAAATATCAGTATTAATGTTTAAGTACCTGTACTAATTAAAATGTATTGCCCATTGAAAGATTTATATTATTAATCTCAGTTGGTTAAGTATAGTGACATTTAAGAATAAGCACATAGTATTTATAGCCACAATCACTACAATATTCATGGAGTTTTCTACCCTAATTAATCCACAAGAAAGACTGTAGTATGAGAAACAGAGCTTTAAAATAATACATCAAAAAAGAGGTTTAAAGAAAATCACATACAATTTAAGATTAGATAGGTTAAGATTAGATTATAATTACACAAAATTGTTGATGGAGATTAGACACCAATAACAGGCCAGGCATGTACCTAAGAGCTAAGCTGTGCAGAAGCTGTGCTTTGTGTACTCATACCATGGGAACATTCAGAGCATGTCTAACACAAGATTTGTTTCACAACATAAACTTATGTAGTTTTAAACACACCACTAGAGCCTTAGATCAGGCACAGTTGTGTAAGAGGCTGTCAGATGAAGTACATTTTTGTGCTGCTGTAAGCAACTTCTGACTTGGAATCTACCATCACAAATTTTAACATTTCATACCAATTTTAAATTATATTTGTAACTAGCATAGCCAAAAAATACTATATATAGATTTAATCTTAGAACAATAGAGATATAAATAAAACCCCTAAATGTTTAAAACATAAAATTCAAGAAAATACTGCATACATTAAACCATTTCACTTTCATCAAAGTAATGAAATTTCTTTCAGAAAGGCTGTTGACTTTTAATTTTTTCTCTAGTCCCCCTTGCTTCTTTTTGCTAACTGAATGCAACAAATGAGTTTTAGAGATTCATCCTTCCTTTTTCTCTTTTTAGACCAATTAAAGATTTTGAATATTTTCTACATTTGGAAGCATGAAAATACCCACCAAATATAAGATAACAGGGAAAATAAAGAAAATAGAAAATAATTTTAAAAGGTATAAGGACTGAGTGTTATAAAATCACTACTCCCCCTTACTACCCTACACCCTTTCCCGAAACAGAAAAGCTATAAAATAATTGTTAAATGTTTTAGAAGGCTCCAAGAAAGTTCCAGAGGAAGACAACTAAAATAAAGAGTGGAACTAAGGAGAAAAAAAAAAAATTAAAAAAGGGAAGGGATGGAAAACCAGAAAATAAGTTCACATATTTTGACAATACTCTCCCTATTACACTAAGTGACAAAAAGGAGAATATGAAGGAAACAAGATACCAAAATCCAGAAAATTCAAAATATTTGGAAATACATTTTGTGAAACAAACTTGAAAACTCTCTATCATCTACCTCTTTAAATGAGAAACATCTTCCAAATATGTGTTTTCTTTTCCACTTCAGCATTTTGATCACATGTATAAAGAAATAACTCTTGCCAGCACCTCAAAACTTTGTTTCTGGTGTTCTCTCTCCCTCCTTATCAGGTAAATGGAGAAGAATTTTTGCTAGCTGCCAGTTCCACAGAAATCTCTCATTTTGTTGGCAGATGAAGGAGGGAAAACTTTGAAAACAGGACTTGCTTTTAACACACCTTGGTAGAGCTTGAGTTTGAAACAAGTCATGGAATCACCAAGGTTGGAAGAGGCTCTCAAGGTCATCCAGTCCGACTGTCAGCCCAGCACCACCATGATCACCCCAAACCATATCCCCAAGGGCCACATCCAGACCTCCTGAACACTTCCAGAGACAGTAACTCCGTCACCTCCCTGAGTAACTTATCCCAATGCCTAACCACTCTTTCAGGGGAATATGTTTTTCTAATATCTAACTTGAATCTCCATTGGTGCAACTTAAGGTCATTTCCTCTTGTGTTTTCACTTGAGACATGATCATCATAAACAAACTGTTGCAGAGTAACTGCTACCAGGAGGTTCTGGAAAGTCATTTAGCAGGATTCATGCCTCTGTACCTTGGGAGAGAGTTTGGTTGGTATTAGCTGGCTGGCTACCCACATATAGAGGATTTCAGATCTGATATTTCATTTTAGATGTTTACTCTTCAATGTATATTCAGACAATAGCAGCAACAATACAGTTTCACTGAAAAATCCCAGACCCGTTCTATGTTAAAAGCACCCAGAAATCCAGTGCACAAATCCACCCTGTCATGATCAGATAACCTTGATGCCTAAAGTGTCTTTACTAAGGTTGTCATTTACAACTGCCATAAACCTGACCCAAAACCATGCAGACAGCCTCAAGCTACAAGTCTAGCAGAGCTATACTATATCCTGTTTCCTCAGATTTGCCCTGTGGCAGAAGCCTGGACAGCAAGTACACAGAGGCATTAAAGAACAGCTGAGACAGCATTACCTGAAGATACAAACTCCTTGGTTACTCTTAAGAGTTTTCTAAATGGTATTTGGATTCTCATGAGGTTCCTTTTTTAATCCTTTTTTTTTTTGAGAGAAGTGTCAAAGGTGAAACCTTCCCAAAGGGTATCTTTGTACCAATCTCACACTACTGTTCCAAATTTGTTGCAGCATCAGTTTCTGGAAAAGACCAGAACTCGGTTCATGGTCACTGTATGTCCATACAATCTGATAAATATATACCCTAGTGACAGTTCAGCTGCCTGTGTCTGGATAAACCCCATGAATATACTGTACAAATGGTGCTGCAAGCATAAATACTCGAGCCAAGGGTGCCATGAGTACCAACAGTTCTGCTTTCACGTGTGAGGTATGCATGACTAGTGTATAAAAGAAATGCAAGTGCTCTGCAGCAGACTTAAAATGAAGTTAGTGTCTAGCCTGGATAGCCCAGTTTCCATTTTTGGACATGTGGGAAAAGAAGGAAGGTGGTACTTTTAGATACAATCAGAATTTTAAAGAGCAATATTCACACTCCTTAGCAAAGATTGAATGAATGTGCCTTTGCTTGGAAATCAGAAGAAGCAAGAGGAAGGGAATCTTCCAGACCCTGCACGAATCCAGCCCTGCCCTACACTGCCATCCTTAATTACTCTTATTCTCCATTTCCATTATAATGCCAGTGCCTCTGGCACCACTTCTTCCTCGGGAGCTCCCTCTGCCTCCACTTCCCACCAGCTCCTTGTACATGAAACTCCTTCAACCTCATTCACAGGGAAAGGCAGACACCCTCTTTTTCATCTTAATCCCTCATAAAGCACACACTGTCTTTTACTGAGCTTGCCAATGCAACCAGAAATGATGCTGCACAATGAGCAAAAGTAATTATCAAGCTTTGATGATCATCCAAGATGGTTTTTATGTGTTTTCTCTCTCCATTTGCGCAGTGAGTCTCATGAGATTGAATTTAATTTTCCCTGCTTGCTGTGAACATTTAAAAAATAGTTTCATCCATAAAAATATCCAAAGCCTTGCACTGAAAGCCTCTTCTCATGTTTAAGCCTAGTTTCACCCATGCAGTATTTTGTGCTGTGCAGACTCTCTGCAGTGTCTCAATAGTAAATAAGTTTGCACAAAACCGTTCATCCTCAAAGAATCACAAAGTGCCTTTAGACTTTAAAAGCACTGAAATACGCCTTCTGTTTACTGGAATGGAAAGTTGTTTTCCCATCCTCAAAACTCCATCACAATAGTAGGGATGAGGTTGGAGGTCAGTGCCAGGAGATGTGTAGACACTGTCCATCACATTGTGCTGTCAGAACTCTGGCAGGAATCCCAGAGTTAAACCTGCCTGCCCAGACACACATCAGCTCTGCAACATAAATGTGTGCTACTGCCATCTACCAGCCACCCAAGACACCTTTACAGCTTCTGAAATAAATCTCTTTTTTACTCATGTTCTGATCTTCCATACCTGAGCCAAGTCAGAGTCTCCTTCCATGAGCTTTGAAGCAACATCATTTGAAGGATGTTGGCATTAGTAGCTTTCTCATCTCTGTGTTGTCTTTTTTTGGGGATTTTTGAGTTTCTCTGGAATGAACATCACTCCTGAGCACCTCCCTGTTGACACCCAAGCTCCTCCAGGACAGTGTTCCCAGTGACACACACTGGCAGACATCCCAACACAGCCCCTCCAGTACTGGAGAATAAAAGAGCATTCAAGCTAAAATATGACTCAAACCCAACTTTCACATGCTGTTGGCTAAATCCTGCTTTCTCCACTGATTTCCTTGGCCAAACTGTAATATATTCATTACTTACAAAGAAATTAAAGGAATGGAAGAAAGGTCATTATTTTGCCTTCTCTTTTTTATTATATTACATGATGTACTGTTTTTCCTGGTAAGAAAATGTCCTCATTTAGCAGGTCATAGCTGGATAAATGTCTGTCCAAGTAATATTGACTCACTACAGTTCAAAGGAGACTTTTAAAATTTTTGTTTATGAGAGAAGAAATTGGCTGAGAGGGTTTGTTTTTTTTACCCCAAAAATAAGCAGCTATTGATCAGCCCTTCCATGAATAAAATATAAAATTCTTTCAAGATCTTGTGTTATTGTTCCAAGCCCTCTTACCAAAACAATTCTTTTCATCCAATTATTGATGGCCTTTTACAGAATAACTAGGTTGAACTGTAATTCCCTTGTGTTGAATAACAGAATCAAATTAATCTTTTCACATTGAAAAAAATCAAACATCAAACAAGGCCAATTATCATATCCAATTTTTATCTTAGAATCTGCTCCTGTTTCGGGGTGTATCTTCAATAAGGTCAGACAAAGGCTTCAGTCTTGTGTTCTAAAGCAAATGTTCTGTGATGCTGTCTGGAAGAAACTGACAATGACAAGATCTGGAAGAAGCAAAGAGAGGGACAGAGACAGAGACAGAGAGAAGATGGGTCATGGTGGGTTGTCAGCAGGGTGGAGGTGACACCTGAGAGGACAAGGAGGTAGCTGGCTCACCTGGGATTGTCCCCTTGCTCTGTATGTAATATGGCTCTGTTTTGCAAAGTAAGGAGCCAATCTGCCCTGTCACCAGGGCTGGGATTCCCCATGGAAAACTTGTCCACATGGTTGGCAAGGGAGGGGTGGAGGATGAGGCAAGAGTTCTGTCAGAATCACTCCTCCACATCTCAGTGTGGGATGAGCCTTCCAAGATACAGAGCCATTCTCCAAAGTACCAGATGCCCTGAGCTAAAATCAGCCCAATTAAAAGGAGCTGGCAATTTAATGGATGAAACTCTTCACCAACTGGTATTTAAACAGCTGAAATGAAAGATTTAGTGTGTGTTCTCTCTCACAAGACAAAACAAACCACCCAACCAACGAAATAAACAAACACAAATCTTCTCTCTGTGCAAAGCAAAGTATCTAGAGACAACAAGAAGATTTGTGCTCATGAAACCAGGACCAGATCCAAACCCATTGATTGCCTTGGCATTTCTGCTTAGATCTGAATAGGCCAAAATCCGGTCAAAATCCCTTAAGACATATTAGCAGATAAATTATTTTAACTGAAAATCCCACCAGCAAAATATAACACAATATGTAAATGCCACTCTCTGTTCATAATTTTGCACTCCTCTATATACCATAAATAGAAGAACTTTATTATTATTTCAATTCATCGTTTATTCAATGTACTCTTTATACATGATCTGAAACCAAACCAAGCTGATTTGTGCCATCTACTGGTAAAGCAAGGATTTCCAACTCCTAAGTACTTCAAATTTACTACCAAACATTTAAAATCTGTTAAAGTTGTTATTAACTATATATAATTGTGTTACTTCTTTGCAAGCAATCTCATAGATGCCCTATCTGATATTGACTGCTCACATTTTGTGAAGGTGATGGAAAGAACCAGGTTAGACAAATTAATCTGTGGGCAGTTTTAATTAGAGCGACATCATTATGATAGTATTGAAAACTAAAATTTTCTCCCAGGAAGCCTGGATACTGGATAATACCTATGTCTTAGCTTGATCTATCTTTCTGCTTATGAATTGCAGCATTCATGTTCTGAAGAATGCAGGTATGCTCTTACACACCTGAGTTACAAGTGTGAAATGCTGTTCCCAGCTGAGGTATTCACAGCAGAGTTGAGGCTGGGCTGCCTCTCTTGTACAAGGCACTGGCAAGGGTTCACACTTGCACAGCGTGGTTTAAACTCACTATTCACAGTCAAAAGGGCTGAACTCAAACTGTGACCAGTTTCCTCAGAGAAGCACATCCCTGGATAATGGAGATGCCCTTATAGGAGAAAAATAAAAATTACCTAACTTGAATAGTGCAACAGAATGAGTAAATGAGACATGCTAACTTTGCATCAAGGAATGGAAGTGAAAGAGAGAGAAGAGGTTTTTTTCAGCTTCAGGACAGTGTTGGCAAAAGGAGAAATGGGCGTCAGCTGGCCATGAATATATTTAGGTTGGAAATTAGAAGGCTCCTAACCATCAGAAGAAAGAGGTTCTGTGACAGTCAGCCAAGGGGAGTGGTGGGGGCACACAATCTAACTAATTTTAAGATAGATCTTGGTAATTTAATGAAAGGGATTATGAGACATGGATGTCTACAACAGTAGAAAACTGGACTTGATGACCCAGACAAACCCTGCTGGCCCTCTGTTCCCACATTTCCCAGAATGTTCCTCTGCTTTGACTTCAACATGGTGTCCAGCTTCTGACAGAAGTAGATATAGCCTGTCAGAAGGCTCCAAATTATGGAAGAGTTCTGTTGATTCTAAACCCTCTCATTAGTTGGGATATGATTTGGTAGGAGTGGCCAATTGCCTTTTGTCTCTAAATCTTATGGTGCCTTTGTCAGATCTGCTTTCTAAAGCTTTTAAACATAGTTTCTATTCATTTTTATAGTAGGCTGCAGGCAGTAGACTGATGCATCAGAAGTGAATTAAACAAAACCATCCTTTTTAGAGTACAATAGCTAAGGGATCTGTGGGTGTTCAGGGCTTTTGCTCCGGCTAGCTGAGATCTTTCTTGCCCTGCTCCCCCGGGATAGTTCGTGGGGGTTCAATCTCTAGGCTCCACGTGGCTGAGACTTGGAGAATTAAGAGCGGATTCTGCTTTGGTTTTCAGGTCTTTATTCCATGTGGGATGGAAGGCAGAATGGCTGAGAATGGCCGGTTCACCTTTTCTTATCACCTTGGGTGAAACCCGAACCAGGGGGGTCTAGATCCAATGAGGGAGGTGGAGGGGCGTGGCCAAGGCCAAGGGCATTTTACACTTCAATGGGGAAGGGTGGCACCCTGGCATCTTGCCAATAGGAGAGGGTAAATCAGGGTGATTGGCAAGACAGGGTGATACCACCAAGGGGTTGGGATAAGGGGATCAGGGGAATGGAATGAACCATTTATAATTTATGATAACACACTGTAACAGGGATCAACTAAGATGACATGTTCAGCAGAAAAAAAGGAGGTGGGAAAGTCACTGTAAGTATGATTTGCAATGTAAGTAACTTGGTAAAAGATGCTTATTTATTTCTAAATGACCTCATGTTACTCTTTGGTTTGCTTCCATATAAATGAGACACTAAAGACTCTAATGGGTCAGAAATATTGCCCACTATCTGCACACATAGTTGTTTCAATCATAAATGATGTTCTGCATAAAAAGGAGGGGAATTGGCTGAGTCCCAAACTTCCACTTGCAATGCACAGAAACAGCAAACACTGGTTGACCCCTGAATAAAAGAAACATACCTGAAACTTCTCAAATTGAACTCTCAAAATTATATGTCCCTTTTGAAAATTCAGTTCTAAAATAAGCATAAAATTAAACCTATCAGCTAATACTGTTAAGAACAGCACTCTGCCGTTCTCTCTTTGTTTCCATTTCACCCTCCGCAGCTGCTACAGAGACAATTTGAGTATAACAAAGTAGCTGTTCTGTGCTCAGGAAGCCATGTGGAAGTGTGAGTGCCTGTGAGTCCATGCACAAAAAGCAGAGGAAACGCAACACGTGCAGTTCCCCTGGTACCTGATGGAATTCTGCACCTCCTGCTGTCTGTGACTAAGCACACAGCAGAAAGTTTTTATGAGGATCCTCTGAGAATCGTTTCGTTTTCATTTCCTGAAGTAGGAAAATGTCAGTGTACTTGCACTACTTCATTCAGGTGTCAAAGTGAATCATATTTAAATCAGAAAAAGTGGAAATACAAGAAAGCCAGCCTAACACACTTTCAAATTATATTTAGCTGATCTTCCCTTTTTTGGAAGGATTTGCTGTTTGGAAACACTTAGCCTGGCTAGACTCTGTTCAACAGCCAGAACATACAGAAAGAACAATCCATCAGGCATCTCACAAAAACATTCCTCTGATGTGTCCAGCTGTACTTTCTATGCAGAGTGGAATAATTTGGGATAGAAGAGAACTGGCTCTAGATGGGGTCCTCTGGCACCTATGCTCTATCACATGGGTGTGTAAACTTACTGTTTACCTGAGTAAAATGAGCGGCATCAAGAAAGTCCCATTGAGCTTAGTGGGAAATATAATACCAGCAGGACTTGAATCTTTTTTGCCCAAAGGTCAACACTCTCACCACAGGTGCCCCAGGACAATAAAAGGAGTTAGTACATTATATGCCAGCCTGGTCTTAACCTCTGGGGAACAATGCAGATGTCTTTCTCTGCAAAAATCTTCAAACTTGCAGCATTTCTTCCTGCTTGGTTTCTACTTCCATCCCTTCAGAGTCAACAAAAAAGCTGCTGGGAAATGCAATGCAGGCAACAAGCTGGCTATAGGAGTCCTCCCAAGTGGGTTTTCAAAGTGGTTCTGTAACTCTGTTTCTCTCCATCAGTGAAGATGTACAATTTGCTGTTGCCATTTAGCCATCAATATATGGTATGTCCTGAAGCAAGTTCTAAACTTTTCACATTGGGCTTTTCATTTTCTAAATGACAGGAAAGCATTTCTATCGGTGTTCTGTTTCTTCAGATGACCTATCCAGAAAAATCAGAGTATATTACTGTTAGTTTGGATTGCTCACTGATATTTTGGATTACATGAATATAGACTGCTGCTTGGTTGGTGTTTAGATGACATCATAGATCAGCTTCTGTACAGGGTCAATAGAATCTTAAAAAACACCTAAACATCTTTAATGAGGGAATGAGACCACACTGCAGCATGTTCAAATATTAATGTGAACATATATGAAATTATTTCAAGACTGAGATTAGTAAACCACATCATTAATACTCTTGTTTTCCTGATGGCAGCAGGAGTTATATCACTTCCTTTATTTTAAGCATAAAATTTCATCATTTCAAGCATAAGGTGTCTGATTCCCATCAGTGCACCCTTAACCTTTTCTCACTTGAATGATCACTTATTCTTCTCTCTTTTCTTTTTCAGGAATTGTTTATTTCCCTACTAAACATGCTGTAGCATGACTAATTGAAAATGCCTTTAGCAATGAGATTCTGGAAAACACTATTTCCATTTATTTGTACTTTTTTTATTGGATTTTGTGACATTAGCTCCCAAAAACTTGATGGTGTCATTCTCAGCTTCATTTGATGCTTCTTCTGCAGTTTAAATGTTGCTGATACTGTAGTTTTCTTGGTCTTTAGTACAACAGTAACCTAGAAGTCTGCTCGTGCCACTTACACAAATGGGTTGTGCTAAAGATGCTTGCATGTGTGCAGATCGTATGATTTGAAAAATCAATAAATAAACCATGCAGCTGTGATTGCTCTATATTTTGAATGTAATCTTTTTAACTTAAGCCAGGGTAATTGCTACTTCATACGGATTTAAACCATTAGTTTCACTCCTGTGCTATGACCACAATAACAGTAGCTTCCCACTTTATAGCTTGCTTACTTTTTTTACTTCTGTGCAGTTGCAAAAACTGGCAAATATGTATGGATTGTCTTTTTCTTTATTGGTTCTGAAGGAAACTCAAGATTTGCATTTTACAGATACCTTTCTGAGGTCTCAAATGTTAACTTTGAATTTCTCTATTCCACTACTAAATGAGTTTTTACCACTAATTCAATAATATTGCTTTTCCCTTCAGATATTAAGATCTCGTAATCTTAGTGCAGGAAAAAGATCAAAAGCAATTGGATTATCCCAGCTGAATAACTCACCACTCACTGCCTTACCTAATCTTTTGGTTCTAACCCTTTGCCTATGAGAGGGAAGAACATGGCTTAAATCTCCTCAACAGCAATTCTGAATGCTTGCTTTTGCAGCTCTGTGTCCTAAAACGAAAAACAGAGATTCTGGCAAAACGCAAAATGAGAAGATAGACTATAAGGAAAATTCTGCAATGACAAAAACGGGTCAAACTCTTAAACAGTATAAATACAGTGGCTATGCCTACACAGAGTATGCTCTTCTTTCCAGGAGACACAAAGTTCCTAATGCAAAGGAAGCACCCTTGCACGTGATACAAATTCTACCTCTTTGCCATCATAGCTTTGAGTGCATTCACGGTCTTGTTTCAGAAAAAAAAAACCACCTATATTTTGGTGTCCCAGCTCTGAGCACAATGCTAATGTACATACAAACATTATGAAATATTCACTGTATAATGTCAGTACTCCTGATGGGACCAGGGTGTTTTGGAGATAGCTCTGCAGATAAGTCTCTCTTCTAGCACGCACTTAATTTAGAACCTATCAGAATATTTCCGCATGCAGAGAGGAAAAACACTCTAAATAATAGCTCTGCAGATACCACTTTAAAATTTCCTTGAACATATCCCATCTAACAGAGACTATCTGTACTTTGAACTATATGAAGCAGCTGGTTTATGTCTCCATGAGGCAAGGTAATGTGAGCGAGTGTCAGTCAGTGGATTCCTGTCAGTGAGAGGTTTGCTTGATGGCACCTTCTCTCCCTTTAACATGGACATGAAAGTTAATGAAATTCATTAGCCTCACATGTTCTCAACCCATGATTTAAGCCATGGACAGAAACCCAAGTTGGAGTGTGAGGATGTGATGCAGCTCTTCACCACACAGAGCAGAGGAGTTTGACAAAGCAAAAGCCCAGCTTCCAAATCTGAGTTTATTAAAAAAAAAATGCATTGGATTGAATGGACCTACTGAAAAGCTGAGTCAAAACTTCCAGATCAGGCTCCAGATAATTAATTTCCAGTAATTTGGCTTGGCAGGCACTGCTGATTTCCAGCCAAGTACATGAATAGCAGCAATTCGTTGGCGGTGGGGGCAGAGCGGGAGGGGTGTGTTAGGATTCCTAATTGTCTGGAGAAAGTTCTTTTATGCTGTGATTGCAGATTTACATGATGTTCAGCCAGAACCAAAGCAGAAAGCACTGGTACTATAGTGCACTATTTAGAGGCGTGTGCTGAGCTGCAGCCACCTCCCTGCAGCCGCTGTAACCACAGCGTTTGCAGCCACCAGTTCAAAGCACTCCCATCTAGACAGCCTGAAAAACCGGATTCAGAGGGGAGATGGATGGCTGGGTTCTCTTCAGTGTGTCTTGTCACAGGAGAAATCCTGACGCTTTACACTTCTGTTGCATCTTAAGGAATGAAAATTCACGCCTCACAAAAGCATACTCAGTTTGAGCCCAAATACTTCAGTGATAATACTGGTACATTTACTCAAGGCAGTGATGAGGAAGAGAATTCAGTTAATGAGAATTCAAAGCTTGCCATGGAGGCTGTTTCAAACAGAGGAATTTTATTGACAGCATTGCTTTAAACAACACCACATTACACAATTACTTTCTTGAACATATACACTGATGAATGGAAAATATAACAGAGCTGCTTTCTGCTAGCAACATATCCAAAGCTCATGAAAAGTCAATGGAGAACTGTCTTATTTTCTTCATGAGAAAAGTCAACAGCAGGAACATATGAACTGTAAAAATGCTGGCATGGCATTATTTGACTTCACTCACCTTGAAATCTGTGTTTGAAAGATACAGTATTTTCCATCCAAATCCCCAATTTTAAAGAAAGCTGAGGCTTTTTCTCCGTTTATTTCCCATTTTCTTCCATATGTACAAGCATTTTGAGACCAGGCATAGTTCCTTTGTCCAGCACATGGAAAAAATGAAAAGAAGATAGAAATGCTTGCATCTATTTGTATTGATATGATAGACAATACCTGATAGGAGTTTGGGGCAAAATTCCACTCACAATTTCACCCAAGAAGTTATTTTTATCTTTGGAGAAATTATGGCTGTGTAACTCAAACTTTGGGCACAAGTTAAGAGTGGAGGATTATTAAGAGGAATTAAGAGGAATCCGTTTCTCAGCTTTCAAGGCCTCCTTGTGGTTTCAAGAAGAGCTTGTATGGTACAGTGGTTATATAAATGACACAGAAACTATCTGCAATGGTGGAAGACACACCAGGGTTTTTATGAGGGTTTTTTGTCAGTATGCTATGGTTAACAGAATCTATGCAAGATTTGTATCAACCTCATTTTCTTCATTCTTAAAAATCCAGTGCCAGAAAACACAAGGAATTCTACTCTGTCCAGAGAGAAATTTATTCTGGAACTCCTGTCTAGTACAGATTTTGTGCCTCCACGATATTTCCACCCTCCCCTATACGTAAGTTATTTCCATTAAGTCACATGTTTTGAGGTCTAATTCACATGTGTTTCTAAGGAGCAGACAGCCGTGGAGTGACTGTTTTGTGTAATGACAAGCAACAGCACAGAGTGCAGCAGTGGTTGCCAGCAGGAAATGCAAGTTGACAGGCTTGTACAAATGGCAGCACTTAAAAGAGATGGGCCAGACCCTTTGCATTTGCATGCCCTGTGCCAAGAAGGGGGAAGCAAAATGCTTCCTTTGAACACTTTGAGAAAGGGTATGAAATGCAACTTTTTTCCTCTTGCTAGACAGGTGTAGTGCCATCAGGCTCAATCCTGTCAGCACTGGCCATACAGAAAGAATCTCTCTTGGCGCCCCCTGTGATTATGGTTCGCTGTGCTAATAGTCATAGGGGACATCTGGCTTGCCACTGTAGAAGTGCAAGGAAAGCTGAAGGACCATACTGAGGTCTCAAGCTGGTACCCAAAGGCAGCCAGCATCCATCCCATCAGTTTCATATATCCCAACCAAGCAAGCAAGGGGCAAGGACATGGGTTCTGGAGAACACAACGAAAATACAGTGTACTAGTGAAAAATGGAAAAGCAAAGGACAGCATGGATTTCTGGCATGTAAAATTTTCCTTTCAACTGTAAGTGGATCTATATGCTTTGAGAGGCTTATGTGGAGTTTGGAACCAAATAGATAAATACAAAGCAAGTGAGCATTTGCAGAACTGAAAGGTATGTCACAAGAAATTGCTTTCAGAAAAAATATGTAGATCAGAAACCTATCAGCAGCCTTCCTGCACTAGAGATCCAGAGGCCACTTAGCAGCTGCCAACAAAATGGTTGGTGGGAGCTTGCCAAAGAGAGTCACATGCTGTTGCTGGGAAAAATCTTTCACAACTGAGCTTGGCATATGTGCCTGGGACTGCCAGGGAGCAGGAGAAACCAGCTAAACTGCACACTTTCCATTGACCACATTTAGTATGAATATAGTTAAAACCAGGAATGTGAGTGCAAGCTACCAGCAGCCCTGCACTTCATCCATATGCACCTCTGTCTGCAGCTTGAGCACTGTCCAGGTAACACCCAAGGAAAGGAACTGACAGATGGACAGCAAATGAGAGCTCAGGCCAACAGCTCGGTGACACAACAATGCCAGATCCCCATGCTCCCTCTGTAGAGAAACTTAGGGTCTGTGTTTCAGCTGGGAACGGGCACACAGTGATAAGAACATGCAATTGTTGCTGTGTGAGAGCAGAACACATTCACTGCCAGTATCAAAAGAGGATGCTGACTGATAACTCAGACTTGGAGCCTTTGGTCATCATGGGTTTCAGAGAAGGGCACATGTAAGCCACCATCCAGGCTCATTCTTAGGGAAGGAGCAGCCAGGGTACAGATATCAACAGTTCCAGCAGTTGTATGCATGAACTATGAAATAGTTTGAAATTACCCATTTTTAAATTACTGAAATACCAAGAATGTCTTACATCCCTCAGGTTTATTCTTTTGGTACTACATGAAAGAACTCTCTCCACAACGGACACAGGTGATATTCCTGTAGCAGCTGCTGTATTCAAATTCCATAGCATTGGTGGGAATAAACATATCCAAAATACTTTTCAAATAAGCAACACAATAGCTTCAGTGAAGCTATAATGAAGACTTGCAGCATATTCCCTGAATGCACAGATTTATTGAGAGTCATGTGATACAGATATTGCTCTAGACTTAAAATCTTTGAAACATACATAGTGAATCATAGGTCATTTACACAGAACAGAAGATTGTAGATTAGATCATTAGGGGAAAAAAAACCCAAAGACCACATATATGAGGTGTATATACAATATTTTCAAATGAACTTAATAGAAAAAATCTGTCTCTATCTCACAAGCAAAGAAAATAGAAATAGTAACAGGATATTCCATTTCTTACACTTGTCATGATAATTTACACTCTGACAGAGTAGAGTATGATAATTTCTCTGCATAGGCAGAACAACTTCCACTATTTCTAACAGGAAACAGTCATTTCAGGTTACCAACTCAAGAACATCAATCTCTAAAACCTTTCTTGAAAACAATTATTTATGCATGACATTCAATCAGCAGTATCCATTTTTTCTTGCAGAATGTTCCAGACATGACTTTCAGGTCCCAGTTCTTCCTGTTTCAAAAAGCTGGTCTCTTTTACCTTTTGAAAAGAAATTCCTTCAGCATAGATTAGTAGGTTCTGGAAATCATCTCAAAGGAACCTTGAATGTACTTTACTAGTTCCTTTGACTTTACTCACAAGGAGTGCCAAGTCCTCACCCAGAAATTGCTAAAAAAATGTGCTCAAAGAGGGCTATAAGAAACCATTCCAGGAATCATACAGATCCAAGTACATTATAAAACTTCCAAATAACAGATTATTGTCATTCAGCTTTACTCATATTCTCACTTCAAGACCAGCATAACAATCAAGATTCAGGGGGTTCCTGGCCTTAAGACTGGATGTCTTTAAAAACTAGTTTTGTTTCATCTGATTTCTATTACCAGTTATTTTAAATTATTGCCATGAAATGAGGTGCCACATGGATACCAGAGGATGTTTCAGTACAATTACATACCTAATAATCCACAGCTTGCTGAAAGTTGGAAAGTAGATACGAAAATGAGCCCATATTTTTCTTTTCAAAGTTTCCAGGGCTTTCCTTCTTGTAAGTGAGCAGATATTGCCACTAAAAATTTTCTGCTGTTATATTTGACAAAAAGGAGCACAGACATTTAAAAAAAAAGGAATATAGTTAAAACCACAAATGGTAAAGGCCAGTCACAGTTCAACAGGCAATGACTTCTAGTTATCAGCATGCTGAAGGAAACACTCACACTGATGGCCTTACTCTGAATAAAAATAACCAGATCTGTGAAATGCAATTTGCATTCTGTTAAGCACGATGTTAGTCTGGAGGTTTCTAGGCTGGCTTAATTGCCTGGCTGAGGAATTCAGTATGATGTTTCCCAGACCCTTGCTAAGGGACTTTCTATCCCATAAGCACTTCTATGGCTGAACTGCAAAAATTTGGCTGAGACCATTCTAAGCCAAGCGCTTGCATACCTGCTCTGGTGTTACCAATACTAGTAGGACTTAACTTTTTGTTTATGCTGCACCTTTGGTCTAAGATAAGAAAAAAAAATGTGTGTAAGGACTTACAGGGAAAAGAAAATCTTTACATCAACAATTACAGATTTTTAAACCTTAAAAAAGTAAAAAAAAAAGAGTGGCAATAACTGCATTTTTTAATCTTTAAAGCATCTCATAGGGCCAACATTTTTAGCTGCTGAAAAAGCAGGTATAGCAGACAAATAAATAATATCATTGATGTTTAACACATAAGTTAGAAGAGGGAGATTAAATCAATTTCAATCACTAGGTTACTTACATAGTACACCAGGACTAGAATTCAGGAGTGTCCAAGATCTTATGCAGCATTTGTTGTTTAGTCTCCTACATTTTGGTGCTTGTCTTCAGAACAGCAAATTAGAACAGAAGGAAATCATAGTAGACATAAGCTATGATACATTTTCTCTCTAGACCAAGCAATGAATCCTACTTGTCACAACCAAAAAGAGAAGAAACAAGGGCGGGTTAAGCACCAACTTATTAGGTGGTGGTTAGGAGCAATTCCTCATACAACATCTTAAGTTTCATTGATACTTGATAAAACATTAATCCAGACAATAAAGTTTATTAAGCAGAAGTAATAGGAATAAAAGGGAAGGAAGTGACATTCAAAACAAGATAGACTTAAGTACGGCAAGATTACCTGATGAAAACAAACCAATGACATTATTCACAAATTGCAAGATTAATATTGTAAAAGTGTGTAAACCCTTCAGAGGAACTCGGCAATTAAATCACCCACACACAAAGGAAATTCAAGCAGAATTTTTGTCCTTTACCAAGTGTATTACGCAAATTGCTAAGCACACCATAGGCATAATAAAATGACAACTCTTAAATTGATCTGCCTCCAGGCTACTGCAAACGGGTCAGTCCCACCCTTTTCTGCAGGTCCTGTTGCAGTCCTGGCCCATACTTTGTCTCAGCCCTAGCAATTACTCGATTTCAAAGCACATCAGATCGTATCACTGATCTAATTTCAATCACTTCTCAATTTTCAGTTAAATTTCATCAGGATGAGATTTCAGTTTTCCCACGCCTCCTGAGAGGAAGAGGCAGGAGCACATGGGCAAAGCTGGGCATGGATGCTGTTGGCAGCATAGCCTTGCATCAGCCCAAGCTCTTTGTGAAACTCTGTGAGTGTGTGAAAGCAAAGCGGCTGCCATAAAAGGCCAGACAGATGTAAAGTCAAGAAGATCAATTAAAAATCAGTTTTAATTGTTCTTAATGACTTCTGAGTAAATATATTATATGGCACTGAAATACTAATGAGTGTTTACCCATTACTGTTTACAGTAGTTTTGAAACTCAGTAAAGTGTTCAAACCTTTGGTTGCTTTACACAAGAGCAGGGTCCTTGGAGTCCTGCTGATGTCCTTATAGAGCCACCTCCCCACTCTACCTGCCCTGCTTTTCATTTCTTCACACAGCCTTGCAAAATCATTAATAAATACTACATATTTACGATGAAGCAGGAATTAGTTTCTAATGAGACATTTGCAACAGTAAGCAGCCATTTTCTGCTGTGAACAGCTCTCATACTGTTAGGAGACAAAGTTATTGAAATTTGGAACAGCTGGTTTTAAGAATACTGGATTTTCATAAGTTTCATAAGGTTTTTAATACATATTAGTTAAAAATCATGTAAGACCAGCATCACTAGTGGAAAATAACATAATTTTATGTATGTCAACAGTAAAGAAATAACATAAAAGGGCATAAGCACTCTTTCAAAGGGATGTTTTTGGTAAATAGCTAGATTAAAAGCGCAGAAAATTAAGATTAACCTGATGTACAACTCTGAACAAAAAGGGAAGTAAATCCAAAAGTTAACCAGATATGAAGAAAAAGAAATATGCTAATGGAAGACCTGCCAACAGCAAACAATATCTGAGTCATTGGCAACAAATCATCTACTGCAGCTTGCTTCACTGAGATCCAGCTAGATGACATTGCACGCCTTGCATTAACCAATGATTCTCCACCCCATACAATCAGGACAAACTGTCTCCCAACACATCTATCTTCTCCACAAACAGCACATTTGAAAAGATAGGTCCCTTATGTAAGAGTAATTCCACTGGATTCATTTACTGAGCAATGAAACCAAATTGAATGCAAAGTCACATAACGTAAGTAATTTAAAGGTGAGTCCAGTGGTGTTTCAATATGGATACTCAGGAAAGATCTGTCATTCTGGGCCAGCCCAATACACACATTAGCAAAGATGGATGTCTAAACTGAAAGTTCTTTTCTCTCTCCCTGATGTCCAGAAGCCATTACTACTCCTGCTCACAAGGCCTGACACATCTGTCTTTTGTCAATGCCACATTTCAAGCATAGCTTTTACACATCTTTAAAACAATAAGATCATAGAAACCAAACCACAGAAATACCAGATGACGAGGGACCACAAGAGATCTGTTTTACTCCTAGCTATGAAAAAGAAGTGTATCTATGTATATATACATATATGTGCCAATGTCTGTAGGTATCTGAAGGGAAGGTGACAAGAGGATAGATCCTGCTCAGTAGTGCCAAACAGCAGAAAAGAGGCAATGGGCAGAAACTGATACTCAGAAAGTTCCACCTGAACATGGGGAAGAACTTCTTTACTGTGCAGGTGACCATGCACAGGAATGGATTGCCAAGAGAATTTGTGGAGTCTCCCACACTGGAGATTTTCCAGAACCGTCTTGAAACAATCCAGTGCCACGAGCTCTGGAATTATCCTGCTTGGCAAGGGAGGTTGGACCAGACAACACACAATGTGCTGCCTTTCAACCTGACCCATTCTGTGATTCTGTGAGTAAACTCAGACTGTCCTGACACTCATGTGTACTTAAAAATTCTAATGATGGAGATTCTACAACCAACAAAACCTCACCTGTCCAACTGCTAAACTATCCTACAAAAAGATTTTATAGACTTCAATATGAACATATTTTGTTCATGCCAGCTGATTATCTCTGGCCTTATCTCAGCCAATAGTGGTAATAGTTTACTGTTGGTCTTCATGTCAAAAAGAAATTTATGAACTACTGCATCTTTCACAATGGTTCTCTTTCTTAGACTACCATAGGGTAAGATTTTAGATTAGATCTTTCATTTTCCCCTCTGGGCAACTCAAAATTTTTCTAGTAATTTTCAAGCAATAATGTTCCACACTGGACAGTAATCCAGATGAGATCTCATGAATACCTGTTGTGGGTTGAAGAAATTAGGAAAATAACTATTTCCTATTCCTACATACACATTTCTGCTAAATTTATTCCAGAGACAGTTTTGGGGGTTTTGCAAAGACAATACACACCTGATTTAAAAATAAGGTGTGAACCAATAATCCCAAGGTTCCTCTCAAGGTGGCTCCTGTGGCCTTTCATTTTAGATTTCCCATTATATCTCTGCACTGGAGTTTCACTGCCCTAAATGCAAAACTTCACACTGTTCTCACTATGTTTCAGCATATCCCTTTCAAATTGTTTCTTTATATGACGAGAATTATTTGTCATTAGAATATTGCTTTCTCCTAGTTTCCTGACTGTGCGTCGGTTTCATTACAGTGAAATCCAAACCTATAAACTGGTTTTTCTGCTGTTCTTGAGAGAGATTCATTAATAGATGGTATGAAGGAATCAACACCTGTCAAGCAAGAAACATCCAAGAACCTAATTCAAATAAAGATTTATGGACTCCGCCCTTTTGTAAAACTCATTTCAGGGAAACCAACACGCTACAGACAAAACAAACAGTGCAGGACACATTCTTAAATCAGTTTAAAGGACAGAAATATAGAATCCACATAGCACAGATAGAATCCACAGAGCAAAGATCTGCTAATTTGGCGAATTATCATTATTATTATTGTGTATTAGGAACACCTCCTCATCACACACAAAGGTGTGCCTGCCAGGTGAGGACAAACGACTATATCCAAGTGCTAATGGAAGAGGGCTGAAACACAGACAATAAAATACCATTAATTCCTCAGAATATGTGATTTAGTCTGCAGCACAAGCCAAGGAAACTGTCCCACCAGACATCAATGAAGCTGTTGGGCACCCTGCCCATGGCACTCACAAGAAGGTCTGTATCTAATGGATTGCAATTGCTTATGCAGATGAATGTAGTAGTATGCAGAAGTCATGATGTCAGCACTGTGAATCCAGCTTATCTCTTTCTTCACCTATAAAACCAAAGTAAAAAATCTAGTGGTAGTCAGGTCTTGAAACAGCCAACAAGCCTGTCAGAAAAGACTTTCCTTCGTCCTTCAAAAGTACAAGAGCTAAAGACACACCGAAGAAAATGTTCCTCCTTGTGATTGTCCAAACCTCCAAGCCTTTAACTCATGAGAAAGCTTTTAGGAAAGGCAGCTTTAGTCCGTGCTCAGAATCTCTTGTGTGGATTGTATCTCACACAAAGCACAACCTGAATGTGAGGCCAGGAGCTGTAAATGATATTTTAGTGAAAAAGTGGTTTTATTTCTTTCTGTAAAAGCACGCAAGATTCAGTACCTGTAATTCAAATAAAATACTGCTCAGACACCTGAGAAAGACGAGCAGTCCAGGTAGTCCTCTAGAGAGTGAGTGGACTCCTTCAGTCTGAAGATATCTAATGATGAATATCAATGAAGAGCTATTACTTCCAAGACCATGGTTTCCTTGTCTTTTCAGCTCTCTATATGAAATTATAGGTTTATTTAGAAGCTCCAGCTGGACAAAATGCCACAGGACATCCAGCCCAATCTGCCATAAAAACAACTGACTCATCCTCCCTTCACTTCACTGGCCACATTAGTTTGCTGCACCAAAGTTCAAAGTCTTTATCTTTTACCTTGAAAATACTCAACTTTCTGACAGCATGCAAAGTTTTTACAGTTTTAATATGCTCTTTAAATATGCACTGAAATAAAAATATAGATTCTTAATATTTGAAATTTTTATGATTACATGTTTATAAACTCAAAGGAAAATGAGCTTTGACTCGCTGTACACAATTCAACTACACTGCACACAAGAGGTAACACAGATGTCATTTTGCAAAAGAAATGGGACAAAGCAGAGAATTTTTATAGAAAAGTACAGCAAGAATGCATCCTAGATAGGCTGAACATTTGACTCAAAGGATTCTGCAGAATAGATCAGTGGAAAGGAAAACAACAGGCCTGAAAATTTAGAAGAGGAGGGCAAAGAGTATGAGCAATAGGTTTGGGCATGGAAAACCCATGAAAGGAACTAGAGAAAATTGGGATTGCTTTATTTTCAAAAGGAGATGAACAAGCAAAAACTTAATAAACTACCAGATACCCAAGACCTTTATGTCATGTTTTATAACACAAGAAAAAGTATCTAAGTAACATAAACAAATATTTTAAAAATATTAAAACCAATATTTAAAAATTATTTTTAACAGGACATTGAAATGCAGTAAAAAGAAAGGTCCGTGTATAGAATGACTGATTGGGGAACTTTTATTTACAAAAAAGATAATAAGACTGAGAAGCTGGATGAAAAAGCAACTACATATTTATGTAGGTAGCAACAGTTCCATAACAACAGTAAACACTGTGTGAAGAGCATATCAGACAACGTGTATCAGGCCTTAATCTCTTAAGTACCAACAGATAAAATAAAATCTATGGATGGGGAAGACAGTGCCATGTCTTCTCTTATTCTCTGAAACATCTGGAACTCAGTGCCTTTAGATTGCATCCCCCTGGACTTAGAGTCAATATGGCAACTCCTAATATCATGAACAGACAGATTCATAACAATGTAACACCAAGTTACAGTCAAATTTAATTGAGCTTTACAAAAAAGAAGCACCTCAAGAAGATTTACTTGTGAAGAGTAGCTGCACTTCTCTCTGAGCATGCTCAGAGAGATCTACATATTTCTTTCCAATATTGTAACTCTTCCATCCAACTCCAAGTAATTTTCTGGTACTGTATACAGTTATACAAACAGTGAGATATATTTATAATAGAAAAAGACCTTAAGTGAGGATCAAAACATTGAGTTGCCCAATTCATTACAGGTTCTATCTGTGTAATTCAAAAGCTACTTGCCCCAAAAGACTTTGCAGATGCTGATTAATTTTGAAGATAGTTTTGATGGCAAAAAAAACTTCCAATAGGAAGAGGGAAGGAGAATTTTACTGTTGTTAAAACTTATTCAATTATTAAAGTACATTATTTTTATTAAAAAATAATTATAAGGTTTATTCTACAAAAAAAAGTTATATTGGATATTGCCTGTATGGTTTACAATTCATTCTTATCCATATGAAGTTCATTTCCAAATTCACTTTGATACTATGTCTGAACTAGAAATAGCAGAGGTTAAATAGAAATGAAACAGGAAATGGAACAACAAATAAAAGCTCTGAAACCAAGCCCTATGTTTTCTGTAATCTGGTCACTAATGGCTTTATGCAGCAGGAACACTACACATGGCAGTGGGGGTATGGAAGGCAGCAGACTGTTGTGTATCCAAATTCTGCCAACTTACTCAGCAGAAACCTGGCTGGTGTCCAAAGGTCTAACTAGGAAATACAAAAACACAATTCTAAAAAACCAACCCTTTCAAGCTCCCCGATCCACATTGCTGAGTTTTTTCTTTTGGACATCTTTTTTTTTTCTTTTCTTTGCAGAAACAGCTGCAGAAACATTCTTTTTCAATAATTCAGAAGTTTACCCCAAAAATGGATTAGAAATGACATATCTGCTTAATCTTGGACCAGAAAGCTTAGGGCAGATTCTTTATAGACATTTCTGGCTACAGCTCATGCCCCCACAAAGACACAATGCTCAGGCAGGATCTCTTGGCTGCCTTTATGTGTAACCATCTGTTCGGCAGCGTGGCCCATTCACAGGCACTTCCAGCCTCTTTCACAATCGTCCTGAACCCGAGCAAATGCTGGCTGAGATACACAATTGTGCCGCCGCCACTCGCAGGAAATGTCTTTGGCCTGACTGTAGTGTCAATCACACTGATCTCACATATTTCCATAGATTTTATCACACGTAACAGAACTCAAAGCCAAAATGAGCAATGGGTGGATAATGTGAAACCTGCTTTGTAGGCACTTCTAGCTCTGATGTTTTGTAGGAGAAACTGCTCAGCAATTTAAGGAAATTAGGCAAAGAAGTGGCCCCAAGAGTCGCTGACCAATGGGCAATGATACTTTTCTAATCCCACCTTTAGCAACATGAGAACAAACCATGAGCTGGGTGATTGTCGACATGAGACCTTAAAATTCAAGTTGCATGGACATCTTATTAGTGGAGGTGTAGAAAATACAAATCAAAACTAAAATACTCAAGTGAGACCCATAATTATATTTTAGTAAACTTGACGGCAAACCTGTGAATGAGACTAGTGTTTCCTGTTCTTTCAAAGACAGGCAGATTTTGCAACACATTTGATAGTGATGCTGAAAACCTCCTCATAGTTAGCATTTACATCTTCACTGAAGTTTCTCCTTCAAGTGGTTTCTTAAACAAGAAAAGACAGATGTTTGAGAAACATAAAACAAATCCTTTCATAGAATAAAAAGTAAAAGACTATTTTATCATTTCTCTGGGACGGATCATTCTTCCCTATTTTTGGTAAGGCAAAACTTGCTGTGTAAGGTAATACTTTAACTAGACCAAGTGGTATAGCTGTAGAAAACGGATATGCTTTCAGTACAAGTACGCTAAGTACTTCCATGATCTGCTTGCAGCACATGCCAATACCTCTGGTTTTGGAGGTTCACTATTGCCAGCACTTGCACAAATTTGGAAAAGTCTTTGGGCATATGTCTGAAAACTCAGAGCACATTATGCATGAAAGTCCTGCTATCTGAAAAACAGTTAAGCAGGTGTTCAAGGTAGCAATTACACTCAGATAAATGACTCTGACAGAGGCCAGAGACCCAAGGTGCTCCATCAGTCTATTTTTTTGCAGCAGTCTCAACAGCCTTAAATCCTACCAGTCTTGGCAGTGGACAACAGTAGAATCTTTCTGTGGGACATATCATCCATTACTTTGTCCTACCCCCTCTCTAGGACAGCCTGCCTGCTCAACAAAGCATCTGTGATGTCTTTGCAAGATCAGGTAGGAACCACAGAAAACAAACTTGAGGTTCTCTTCCCATTTCTCTCTAAGCCTGACTTCAGTGCTCTCCTATCAGTGAAAAGCATGAGGGATCAGTGAATTTGGCCTCAATCCCAACCCTCAGACCACTCTTAAAAGTAGGTGAAGATATAGCTACTACATTCTGCTGGATTACGGCCAAGTCATTCAGTACTTTGCAGGAATATCCAGACTCCAAATCAATTTAGAAAATTTCCTTGAACTTAGAAAACCAGACTTCTTAATGCACCTTGAAATGTGGACCATTCTGTAGGTTATTTGGTGACATGGAAGTCAATACTGTCATGTCTGATGTAAGAATAGCCTTAAGTCTTGCCAGTTAAACACTAGACTCAGCTGCCAAAACTCATATTATCTTTATTCTTGAGAAGAATTTCACTTCTTTTGGTTGAGCATACTAACAGGAATCCACTCCAATTCGTTAGAAAAATGTAAAGTTCCTAATTGCACACATCAGCTTGATGTTAATTTTTATTGGAGTTTTTCCTCATCTTTTATATAGTTTATTCATCTGAAAGAACTGCATATTTTGGAGTTTGTCGTCTGACTTCTTCTCATTTGGCACTAAGTGCAATGACCATGTTGATTAGAGCAACCATATGACATAGGGCTGGAATTGCTGTCAACTCATTACAAAAATATATAAGGCCTCACTTTTAATTACTCACTTAGTAACAGATTAGTTCTTATTGCCTGCCAACAGCATGACCTCTCTCTCTTTCAAGGTCAACATAAATCAAAAGAAATCTGATGAGCTTGAACTTGTTGTTTATTCACTTCTAACCCTTTCATAAGAAAATCTGTTTAACAAAAAAAAAAAAAAAAAAAAAAGCAAGTCTCCATTCAATAAAGAGACCATTATTAAGGCTAAAGAGCCAAATTTCCTGTTGTGTTTTTTTTTCTGAATAGCCTCAAGTAATATTCCAGGAAAAGGGCCTTAGTACTGTTTTCTTTGTGGAATAAAAAGAAAATCAGCATTAGAAACATGAGATTGCTTACAGGTTTCAAATACCAGTATGAATAAGGGTTTCCTGGTTCCATGTTTTAAGGATTAACTGTATTAAACACTACAAAATGACATTTGTCATGTATACTTTAGCTGTCTTGATCTGACAAACCTCTGCAAGCCTTACAAATACAGGCTGTATGTGGCTTTTCTGAGATTGCTGTTGAATAATGCAAAAAATATACAAAATGCATGATTTCACCTTCAAGGAAAAGAGTCAATAAATAAAAAAAATTAAATACATACAATTAAATCGTTTTGGTTTGATGGTTAATTATGGCTTAGGGATATGAAAGACTTGACTGCACCTGTTTATGTCAACAAAAATCCCTTCAAGATTTTGCTGTCACTTTAGTGTATACCCCCTAGACTTTTATTAATTATAAAATTATCTTTGTGACCCTTCTGGCCATGAAGAACATGCTTTACTGGCCATGTACTATACATAGTTTTACTAAGAGCTGTGTATTTATATAAGTGCCCAGTCAGTTCAGATGGACAGCAGGTGCCCAAAGGCCTGGACCTCATGATTTTTTTTTGTTTTGTCATAAATATTTTCAGCAGATCTGTCTTTTTGTTTTGTTGTTTTGTTGGGTTTTTTTAACATAAATGGTTATTTTGGCCTATTCTATAGCATAATACACTCTAACCTCCACTAAAATTGTGCCTTACACAGATTAAACTTATTTCCAGTCCTTTAAAAGGAAAAATCCACATTAACAGAAGTACAGGCAGACCAGTATCTCACACCCCTTACGTGTCCAAGTCTGGAAACACATTTGATTCACACACACAAATCAGTCCTTACTCACAGTGTGCTAGTCCAGCTTGTGGGTGCCCATGAAGCCAGAAGGAAAAACCAGATCAGTCTCCCAAGTCTTGGTACCACTCTTCATCCACAGGGCTGTGAAGGATTTGAAATCTGCCTCTGTCCTTCAAAGAAGAGTTACAAGATAAGTGACATTGGATGAGATAGTTTAAATGTTAGACTTTATGACATAAAAGTTATGTAATTAGCAAGTAAAGAATATAGATGATATACAAAAATGCATTAAGGGACACATTCACATTAATCTTCTGAGACATACTAACAATTACTAAGGGACAATATTCTCCAAGCACAGACATCTTTTACTCTCATGTTCAGATGTCAAACTATTAGTGAAGCACCTGACTAATTTATTCATTCCTATATTTCTTTAGCATGATTTGCAGGTTAATTTTAGCAGGAACATTATAATGACAAATATATAGACAATGCAGAATACGTGATTCATATATGAAATAAAACCATCAAATGTATACTCATGACTTATTGCAGGGCAATGTGTATGGCCTTTTTGGCCAGATGATACACCAGATGTTTCCTTTCCTTTGGATTTGAAAAGTTCATGTGCAGAATCAGCTCCTGAGGGTAAGGGTGGGGCTTAAGTATTCAAAGTGAAATGCACAAATATTGACAAATAAAGTAATATTTTAGTCATAAAAATAATTTTCTGCTTAAGTCTTATTTTTTCCTGTTTACCTCCTTAGAAGACTGTACAAACCGTTGAGTCAGACTGTAGGTAAAATCTTGATTAAGTTTTTTTTTTCCTTTTACTGCTCTCTCTTCAGTTTTTCCAATTTAAAATAGATTGCATTTAATTCTTAAACCACAAAAAGATAAATCGCATCTGAAATAGCTATGGAATGCATAACAGGTAGAAATACATTGCTTTTATATAGTAATTCCTTTTGAAAAAGAATCAAGGGGGGATAAAAACCAACACTATTTTAAGGTATTGGAGACCCATCTTCCCTCTAGATACATTTTGTCTATGAGAAGTATGACCAAGGCATTGTATAGGTAAAAACCTGTCCTTTAAGCTTCTGGGTCTTTCTCTGTATCTCCAGCTGGCATGTAAATAGAATGTGGGTCCAGATCTACCATGCAGAAATCATCACAAGAACAATGCAGCAGTGCATGAAGTGCAAGAATATTTGGAAGGAGTTTACTGCCAGTAGAGTGGGCAATACACTCAAATCATCACTGAACCACCAGACAAGGCAAGAATATTGCCAAAGCTTTCACTAGAGATAAAACACATTCCTCCCCTTTATTTACTTGCTTGAAATAGAAGGTGGCCAGGCCTGCTCCACTCCAATGAAATGGCAGCTGTGGACTGACACCTTTCCACATTTCAACAAAATTGACAGTAGCCACCAGTCCTCCCATTAGCTCCACAGACTTTTCATTGAAAATTCAGGAATGCTCAAGGACAACCACTAAACCTGGGCCAGCCCCAGCAAGCGCAGAGGGACTATAAACCCCTGCAACATGCATGGATCCCACCTTTCCTTCCTGGCAAAAACTGCCAACCTCTCAGGAAGGTGGCAGAGGAAATCTTACACAATCCAAGATTTTACAGTTCTGAAGGGGGCCAAGGGGGTGTAAATTCCAGCTAGACCCCTGTGTATTGTTAAATTTTAAAGAGATAGTTCAGCAGGATTTGCTGGGTCTTGCAAATGCATACATACAGCCCTCATAGGCATCCCAAAAGATGGGGACCAGAACAGGCTGAGGTTTATTTTTTTTCCTGATTCCATTTACCTATCCTGAACCTGAACAATATTAAAGCCTGGAAATAGAACAGACCACAATGGAAACTGTATTAATACTGCACTCTGCTGTACGTTACATGCTATACATATTTTCTATGATTTCTCTATAACTCTGTTTAACCTCAGGGAGTAGTTTGAACTGTGGTTTGTATCATACCTGTTATACACAAAAAAATATGTCATTGAACATACTTGTGCTTGCTTCTTCAGGTATCCAGAACATTTCTTTTCCCACCAAATGGATGTCAATGGATTTAGATTAGAGCAAACAACAGATAAAAACTGACAGTTCAGAATAACAGCTCTCCTAATTGTAGGGATTATCCCTCATTAATCCTACTCATCTGTAAAAGGGTATCTGAGCATCTTCCCACATGGAGACTATCTCTTCAATGTCTGTCTCCCAAATTCTCTGCAGCAGATATTCGGATCAAGACGCACTTTTATTCTCCAGTCTAAGAGAGAGGCTCCATTTGTAAGTCCAGTGCTGTTTCATGGGAAAGAAAACATTAAAAAGCAAGGGAAAAACAAAACAAAACAAAACAAAACAAAACAAAACAAACAAAACAACAAAACAAAACAACCAAACCAGAGTGAAAAGCACTCAATATCAAAGCAGCACCTATAAGCACTAGGTGGCAGCACAGCAAATGGTATTTCTTCCTCCAGTAATGAAAGTCCTTGGAAACTCAGAGGGAATTCAAAATCATTGTATTAATCTAAAATCATATTACAAAAAATTTAGAAATAAAAGAACTGACAGCAAAAAAAGGAGAGAAGACAGCACAACAACCAGTCTCCCTTCTCTTAAGAGTGATGCTTTACAGCCTGCCTCCTCACAAACTAGATGGCAGCACTATTGCTCAGGTACAAAGATCCAAAATGTGCACCTCCTTTCTTCAGGGTCCACACATCACCCCCAGACGACGTGTGCCCCAGGCTGCTTGTTGGCTGGTCTGGACAACATGGGTGTCTGCAGCCTGTCAGCTCTGCTTTCACAGAAGGAAGTTGTTCCACACAGAAAATAATCCAAGGACACTGGGAGAAGGTTGGTGGCCATCTACAGTCTTAGGCCTGAAGAAATAAATAGTACAAACCATCTAGGACTGGACAAGAAACTGTTTTTTTTTTCCCCTTCTTATCTATTACGTACCCCCAGTCTTTCAATTCCTTTACTTTTCTTCCCCTGACTACTTAATATATTTCTTGTGATCTCATATACTCTAGCACCATGCCAGGATTTTTCAGAAACACATAAAATGCATATGCCCAAGAGCAAGCCATGATCAGTCTTGGCTCTGACTTAAAAACAAACTCCTTTAAAAGCAATCCTGAGCTTCAGCCTCATCCTTTGAGAAGTGCATGAGCACACGCACACGTGTGTAGATAGACATGTATAATCATATGGCTGGCATTCAGTTTAGCAAATTAATTCCTCTAGTGCTGACCTCAGTGACTCTTCAGCTGGTGTTGCAGAGGGTCACAGGGACAATGGAACTGCAAAAGAATCTTATGGAACTGAATGTCTGAGCAACTGAGCAGCAAATGTAACTCAGTGTCAGTAAGTGCAATGCAGGATGATTAAAGATTCTTAAACATGGGCCAAGCCTTTGTAAAAGGTTCTCTGAAATCATCAGCATCTTGCTTAGCAACAGTTGAAACACAAAAAAGAACTGAAAAACAAAATAAAAAAGCAAAATAACAGAAAAATGATAGAAATTATCATCATGACCAATCCATCCATCCAATAAAAACAGAAGATAAAACAAAACCAGAAAGTGTACAATGTCTACAGAAATTACCAAGTACATGAAACTGTTTCCATTAGAGGAAAGATCAGTTAGACTATTAGTCTTCAACTTGGAAAGAAGACAACTGAGAGAAGATAGAATAGGCAGCTTTAGAATCATGACTGATATGGAGAAACCAAACAGAGATCAAATACTCTGCAAATCTCAACATTTTGGCATCAGTGGGAATCTATGTAATTATTAAGTATCAGGTTTGAAGTGAATAAATACTTATTCTCACAGTAACAAACTATAGCATGGAGCTTGTTACCATGGGACACTGTGAGAAATCAGAAGGATTTAAAAAGGGCTGAACCATGGGAGAGAGTCCAGCCATGCCTGTTGTGACCTGATGGCCGAGATGCCTGGTGGGGAATCTCGTGCAGTTCATAAACCATCAATTACACAATGCAAAGAATGTCCACTAGGAAAGGATTACACTAAAAATCCCACTGATAATGGTTTCCCTAAGTATCAAGAGCAAGATCCTGTCTTAGTCAGACTGCTGGTTCCACCCAATAACGCTGTCCTTGAATGTTCTACTAGAGAAAACACTACTTGCAATGCATATCAATCAAAAAATTAACAATTAAATTTGTGGTTAAAAAACGGATGAAGAGAAACAACAATAATGAAACAACCAACCAAACAAGATCAGCAAAGCAAAACAGTGAAATCTGTACTGAGTCATTTTTGTTTTCTGACTTGAGTCAGTCTAAAGATATTAGTACTGCACATGAACATCCAGAGACATAGTCAAGGGCTGATGAAAGCATTCAGTCAAACATTGGTCTTATTAAATCATGGATTTTTATATATTTAGTACATATTTGAGGCAAAAAGAAAAAGCTGAATGGTCTAAGTCCTAAAATCCACACTTACAACACAATGTATTTTGCCTAACTACGATGGGAAAATACAACTAAATTCACTGTTCTATAGGCTCTTTGCTCCCTTACAATTTGACCTATTTCTGCAGTTTGAATTCCAAATAGAAACTTGCTCCAGAGCATTTCCAAAAGCATGAAAAGTAAAGCATGGCAAAGAAATACATTAGGCCTTTTGGCTGAATCCTTGCAGACCCAGATGGTACACTGGAGATTAAGTGGGACGTTTTAGCAATTTTGCTGAAAATTCAGCCAACTACCAGACCATCAGTTTGTTGTCCCTGTGTCACAATATTTAGTGATAATCAGGGAAACCACTTTCTCTTTCAAAATGTTTCCATCAGCTAACAAAGCTTGCAGGTTTATATTCTTTCCATGTGCCTCATTCTTGCAAATTTCATGAAGATATGTGCCATGCAGAGGCACTTTATTAATGTTTTCACAGATAGAGAGGATGCAGAATGAATGGAAACATCTTCTTACATGCCAGAAAACCCATACACAGGATCACTATAAGAATCCTGCTCACAGATGACTGTCCTTGTGCACTCACCATGTGGAGAATTTTAAAGGAAGAGAGTTAACATTGGCTGTGTTTCAGGGAGTACACAGGCTTTGGTACACTCTTAATTGCTCTGAAGACTAGAAGAGACTACAGTGGCATTCAGAATAATCCCCTGTACACATAAGAGTACAGTAATAAGTACCCTTATTAACTCCTGCCTTTGACTCCAGTCTACACATGAGTTACAGACATGATTTTAAGAGAAGCATCATATTTTGTTTTCAGGTTTTCAATAGCGAGAAACTTGCTAGGCTGTTACAATGTTTAATTCCATTAAATATTTGGATCTTGCTAGATTGCTAACAGGCAGACAGAATAACCAGTTTAGACCCCCATAAGGGTTTTTGTGTATACTTGTAAGTCTAACTCTAAAGACTTAGTTTCTTGTTTAATGGAAGAAGTAGGGCGAACTTGTTTTCAGAGTGGAAAACATATTTCCCAATGCTTTGGATCATCCTCACAGGTTCTCTTTGAACTCTGTCCAATTTTTTTTTTTCAGTTGTGGATGTCAAAATTTGATCTCGTGATCCTGACGTGATTATAGGTAGTAAATATGGAGGTAATATAGCTTCCACATAGTTATTCAATGATCTTCACTCTATGCATCCAAGGGTCTTTCTTGTTAGGACCTACTCTCTCCATAGGAAAAGTTGGCAATTTCCAGAGTGCTGGAGGAGAAGAACAACTGTAGCTTTATAAATTTTACTACAATAGGCCCTTCAAGAGTCATTTTTGTTACTGCTTCAACTACCAAGGAAGGAATCACCGTTGCCATGTGGCAAGAACAGCTGGAGCAAGGGCTGGCAGATTCCAATAACTGCTGCCATACCTCTCTTACCTTCTTCCAACTCCTCCCTATTTAAGGTTGCAAGAAAAGCTGTAAATCTCAACATTTCCAGCTAACTCAGCATCCCAGATTCACTTCCTCCACATCTTTCTCACCTTCTCCTGACTGGTTTTACCTCAAGTTTGGCCTAACCTTGGATCCCTGGATTATCTTCGTTTATTCTCCTCCCATTTCTGATTCTGGGTCCTTTGGCTCCCCAAATACTCACATACAGTTAAATATGCACCTGGGCTATCAGGATAAAAGCCACATTATAGAGATGTGGCTGACATGCCCTTTTCCTAGCTGAGCCTGCAATTTGGAAAAAGTAAACTCATTTTCCCATACTCAAGGCTGAAAATCATCAAGACTGCAGCTAAATAATGGGGAAGTGATACATGATGGAAAGGGCAGAATGGTATTTACTACTCATAATTGAATCTTAACTTCCAGAACAATTATAAAGCTATGAAGTAATATATTTTTAAATTACTAAGATACAAAGACATTAAGATATGTATAGGTAAGTATTAACAATTTATGCAGTGACACCTTGGTCACCTTGGTTGGAAAGCTCTGATATAATAGCTACTCCAAGGTTAATTGTACTCTAGGGGAAGGGGAAAAAAGGGACGAAAAATAGCATTTGGAAATCAGACACCTCCATCCAGCAAATACTTAAAAATTATTTTTTAAAGATAATCCAAGGTATCTAGATATCAAGAAGACATTTGTCTGCAAGATGCAGTTGAGCAAGGAGGAGACACTTATGATGCTACACCACTGCTTTGGGTATGACTTTGTCAATGCATCACTGGACATGGGTGGAAGGCATTGCAGTCATCTTAGCTGCTGTTCCCCCACCAAAAATCTGCCCAGATTGAAGAGGAGCATTTTTGCCCAATGATTTTGCTATGTGTTCAGTGAATCTCACTGCAACCAAAAGGAGAAAAACATGATCTTGTAGGGATCTGAATCCAAGGCCACACTGCCTACAAGGATGTGAAGAGGTTTATATTAAATGTTCCAGTTTTGGATTAACTCTGATTTCAGACGTGAGTACACCTAATGCACCTCATGTGACTCAGTGCATAAGGGTTCCTCCCAGTTTTGACCCAATTGTTATTGGAGAACTAGTTTTTCAAGCTGTGAAATCCACTTTATAGCAAGGCCTTAAAACCTTGGCAATGTCTTTGAATGACAAATGCAGGCGTCCTCTGAAATACATTTCAGCTATGTGACCCTGATTTAAGTTAAAATTCATAGACTGTTAATTAGCATGTGGAACAGGAAGTTTCTAAATAGCTCACCAGGTATGTATTTGGCAGGCAGTACAACAACCCTTGAAGTGTGGCTAAAAAAACCTCACACTTTTACATCACTGAAAGTTTAATAAATATTTATTTCTTCAGGGACCTCCTATGTTAATGAAACCTGTCTGCTGGTGTTTGAATCTTTAAAACTCGTGTGTTAAATAGTAACGCTGAGGTAGTGTCTCTGAAATTGCACTGCTAACAGCAGAGCAAATACAGACCGTAACTG
The DNA here is from genome assembly GCA_013400435.1 of Pycnonotus jocosus. Lineage (NCBI taxonomy): Eukaryota > Metazoa > Chordata > Aves > Passeriformes > Pycnonotidae > Pycnonotus > Pycnonotus jocosus. Next base: position 4,937 of record VWYP01026644.1, on the reverse strand, counting down.
TTTTTTCTGTCTATTTAACAGTTTTTATGTGTCTGCTAAGTGCTTGTTTTCTGTTTTGTTAATCATTCCAACTCCCATAATAATTACACAAAAGAGGAAATCACAGTTTCAAATGCTACCGTTTCTCTGGTTCTCGAGAGCTAAAAGGAGGAAGCAGGATTAGATGGCTTTCTCAAATGTTTTTCTCTTTTTGCTAATCACGTCAAAATCACATTTCTGTGCACATTAAATAGTCAGATATCCCATCAAAATGCTGCATTATTTGTTTCATATCAGGAAGCAATTCCATTTACCATATAAGATAATAGTCAATGGCCTCAACTAATTTTTTTTTTATCAGTGCTATCATTTGCTAAGACCTTTTGCCCTATCCTCAAAATGTGTTCAACTACTGGTGTGTCACTTGCACTTCTGCAGGTTAACTTTCAACCCTGGAATGGCACACTACATGGCAGTACTGCCAGGCAGCCTCATCCACACATAAGAGTGCCTTTGGCACTGGGTGCTACATGCCAAGAGAGAGGAAAGTCACAGAGACTCTGAAGGAAGCCCTGCTCAGATCACTGTCTTTACAGCAGACTTAGTCTCCTGAGTTACCTCATGACTTCAAATCATGCTTTAACTTGATCTTGAATTTGTTCTTTCCTCTTTTGAGTCAATGCCTGCATATTTTATGTCACTGTGTTATCTAGATAACATCCTGAGGCTCCTTCCAGCCTCACCTGTCCTATGATCTCATGGGTGCTACTGAAAGAGAGCCTGCAGATACTTGGCACTGTGGTTATTCCATGTCGTTCATGACAATTTACATTTGTTCCTGTCATTGTGTGAGCATGGAGATGCATTCATTTGTGCACAGGAAATGTAGAAGTCTGCTCCTATATAAAAATGACCCAGTGAGAGATGACATGTCTGCATTCAGGGAGTTAAAATACTGTCTTATTTTCATTTCTACTTTCATCTTTGTATTACACTACTGAGATTTTATTGCTTCTTTGAACAAAGATTTCATGCAGCAGTGGATTCCAGGAGATCTGGAAATCCAGCCTTTACAAGGCAATATTGACTACAGAATAACTCAAATTCCTATAATCCTATGAGACATTTAAAATATTGGAGATTCTGCTTCATTTATATGGTCTTTCTTCCAAATGAAACCTGCAAGTAATACTCGACACTTACTCCCTGCTCCATGAAAAATATTTCTTCTGCAGTTGTAAGGCTCCTGAGGCAGCTAAAGTGATACTGGAAGACATTCCAGGAGTGCCAGTGGAGAATGGGAGACTGAAATAGCCATTGATGGGAGTTTTTGTACTAAATGCCATACAATTTTGATTCTTGGTCACACCAGCTTCAAGGGGTGCTGGTGGTACCTCATATTCTCTGACTGGAGAACTTCACTTTGAGTCTGGACAAATGCGTGAGCCTGGAGGGCAAGGGAGGCAATGGTGAAGGTGATGTTCAGGTTACTGGGAATCTAGATTCCCAATATTTATGATATATTGATATTGCCATTTGAATGCCACATTTTACTATAGCAGGAAATATATTGTCCGTGTAAAGTTTCAACTCAAACCTTGGCTGTATAATGATTTCTGAATCTCCGGCTTCGTGTCCTAAATGTGTGTCTCTTAATTTATCCAGGCCAGAAGTACATCTGTGCAGTATTTGACAGATGAAATATTAGGAAGTATGCACTGAAGAATATCCAGAACAAGTTATCAACCTAAATTAAATTAAAAAAAAAAAAAAAAAAGAAAAAAAAAAGGAAGAAATTAAACTGAAATTTAGGAACTAATTTTACCTCTCTGATCTGTCTGGCAGATGTTTTCACTGTTAGTCTCTTGTTCAGTACATACATTCCCATTGTGCCAAATGGGCTTTTATGTACAGAGAGGCAATAAAAAGGGTGGTGAGACATTCACCCAGCACAGTACTGATGCCAGTGATCATCTGGCATGGAGTTAAAGAGAGGGAAAATAAGATATTTTTATGAGGTTTACCTTGCAGAGGGAAGAAAACACCTTACTGCTCATCTCAAAATGACAAGGTAGAGCAGCTAATTTTGCATTTCAACATATGAATTTCCATTTATTGTAATGATTTTTTATAATGCAAAAACCATCTAAATTCTGCAATCCATTTTTGTTGCTCCATTTCCACTAAAAGCTGGCTGATATCTCGTAGTGCCATAGAGACATCTTGAAGAGGAGCACTTGTTCTTCCTGTTGAGAGAAGACAGGAGTGACACATACTGGGACTACCCATGTCAGAATGTCATAATTTCAAGCACTTTATATTTCTTTCACAAGACTGCAGTCCTTGTTCCAAATAAATGATGACTGAACCTAACAACCAGTCATCATTTTTTTAAATCCCATTTTATAGACAAGCAATATTCAATACAGCAATGACTTACCCAGTTGACTGCTTCACTGGCAGGACAACACTTCTCTAACATAAAAAATTACATTATAAATAGTTTCACGTGCCCCAAGTTAATCTAGTACTTTGCAAATTGATGCAGTTATAACTCCATTAAAGAAGCATGAACTATTTGGCATAAGTGCTTTTTAAAACAAATGTAGCATGTAAGCCCAAATTTACAATACTTTAAAATGGCATTTTAGGAGAAGTTCTAAATTGCTGAACAAATTAACATCAAACCTTATTTGAACAGACTGACATAGCTTCAGTCATCAAAGGGAAGGATCTTGTCCTCTATACTTTTTGAAATGCTTGTGCTTTGAATGTGAAAATTTTGATGAGATTGCACCGGACTGAAACTCATATCACATTGACCCTTGTAAATTGACTCTGCCACTAAAAATGGAAAACAAAACAAACTTGGAATTATTGCATACATGAGCAATGAAGTTCATGTGAAGTGTGAAATCTGGAGCTAAGGATTCCACTTGTTGCTCCACATCATGCTCTGCAGAGCAATCAGTAGACTTGATACAAATTCTTGATCCATCATAGGGAAGAGTATTCGATGTCCAGAGTCTCTGGGCACCTTATTGAAAGTCTGTGGTTATTGACTTACAAATGTAAGGTTTTTGCCCAAATTAACATGTGAGCTGAAACCACTTCCTATAATACTATTTGCAGATTGATGCTATTATTACAGAAATTAGAATTAGCTGCAAACAGCTTGAATGCTAAGCAACATGACCTTTTTTTAAAAAAATTGAATATGCCATTCTGTGCTTCTATTTGCTAGTTTCATCTTTTGCATTTTCCTGAGTGAGGGATGAAATACAGATCTTGTATCTGATTTTTTTTTAAGTTCAGAAAGATGCAGTGCATTCTGAATTCTTCACATGCAGGCTTTATACTTTAGAGTCAGAACCATCAAAGGGTAAAAGCTTGTTATCTTAATTCTTTATTTGGCTGATTCAAAAGAAGTATCTGAAGAGTAACTGAATTTGTAAGATTTCATGATTCAAAAGACAAATGGAAAGCAAAGATGGGGAAAGAGATGCAGTCATGACTGCAGTTCACACTGTGATCCAGTCAGGAGATGAAGGTGAAGACAAACAGAAGAGTTAACACCATTCTGAAAATGACATGGAGTGTTTCGACTCCCGTTCTCCTCCTAGCAGAAGTTCATGACTTACTATACTTCAAGAACACGTTCTATGGAGTCATCATGGAAAGGGCTAATAAAGAATGTGTCCTTTTAAAGCTTCTTTTGATGTTCAGAGCAGTGGACCACAGTCTCAGGAGGACACCACTTGGTCAGCTTGGTGTTAATGACACTTTGTAACACGTATTTTGGATTTTACACTGTAGCACACTTTGTGACTAAAAGGTGATCTACAGCAAGCCAGAGGTCTGTAGAAATGAAGAATACTCTGAGATTCATAGTGAAGAAGAAAGACCAAAGGAAACTCGGGAATCGAGTAAAAATGGACTTTTAAAGACGACCTTCAACTATTTTTGTCACTGTCAAGACTCTATAGAGATTGCTGCCGAAGACTCCCAAGACACCACAGTGAGACAGAGCTCCATAAATCTGCAGGTGTTTACACATCTGCAGTGGGATCGTACACAAGCCAAAATTAGGACTGCAGCTTTCTTCTGCTCCATGTCGTACAAAAGGTTCTGCAGATACCTGAGAAAGCAGCCAAGCTTGCAAACCATAAAGACGAAGAGTTGACTCTGCTCTCTGGTGCTTATGTTCAGTTGTATTATTTCATTCAGACTTTGAATGAGCAGAAAGGTCTTTTTGGACAGAGATCTTTGCAAACAGGTGTGTGACAGTGAGAGCAGGATCCACGCTGGGCTGATGTTTACCCACTGTGCTGGTTCCTTACAGCAGCAGATGTGACAAGGGACTGTAATAAATGAAAGGGGACAATATGGCTATACAGTCTAACTGTGATGACCACCAGTATCTAAATGACATCTGATTAATTTTCTTTCTATAATTTTAATAAATAACCCATTCTTATTTCTGAATGTTCTGTGAGTTTAAAATCCAGGTATCATATCTGAAATTATGTGTTTCTAGAATGAATCAAGCTGGCACACGTCTCTGAAATAAATGCTTTTCAAAATTAGTGGGAAAATGGCAACCATCAATGCTCACATTTAAAAAGTAAGTACATAAATAAATGAAGGGAGAGAGTAGTGAGCCTTTTAAATCCCGTAGCCTTCAAAAATCACCCTTGTCTCCCCACTAGACAACATTATATCCCCAATTTTCTAAGAAAATCCCTTTGACAGCACAATATAGCTCTTAGATTGACCAGCTAATCTATTATTTGAGTAAGCAAATGGCTACCAGTTAAGATGGTAAAGAAGACAGACATCATGTCTTCAAAAACCCCTCCCTGTTACAAAAATCAGCTTTAACACACAGTGAGTATTACACATGCTGCCTGGAGACAGACAAATAAATCTGTCATTTTTTAGTGAGAAAAATGTAGACA
>VWYP01026643.1:0-53018 GCA_013400435.1 Pycnonotus jocosus | reverse complement strand
GGCATTCATAAAAAACAAAACCAGACACAAACAGTAGGTCCTTCCTCCAGAAGCTTTGCATAACACAACGAAGCTTTTAAAGATGGCACAGCTCTCCAGGCTAGTAAAGAAAGATATTAGAAGTATTTAAATAAAATGCTGCTATTTGTATTTCAGAACTTCGGCTGTAATTTTCAGGTGGGTTGGTTGAAAAGTTTTTTAAAAAATTTCGGAGTCATACTTTAGACAATGTTTATGGAGTGCAGATGTCTATTGTACACATAGCAGTAGAAGGGAGATGAAGGTAACAGAAGGGGAAAGGCAGTGAACAGAGGTAAAAAAGAGGGAAATAACTGAAACAAAAAATATTGAGAGGCAAGCAAAGGAGAAACTGAAAAAAATCCCCAAAAGTTGCCTAATTTTTTCTAATTTCTGATTACCTACTTAGGCTAAAAAGCCCCAACTTTTAGCACATGTTAAAATACATGCTTTACTGAATTTCTATTATTTTGAGTTATGTTATAAAGTTTGAGTTTCAACTGACTAAAACTGAAAATGCAAAAAAATTCCCATGTTATTGCATTTGTAATGTTTCTAATCAACCCTTAATCAGCAAGGATTTGTGATACAACCCTGTGTCATAGACACTCCTCTTTTTATAGATATGGCATTCCATACTTACAGAGGGTGAGCTGACTTGAAATTGAGGAACCTTTTGAAATTTACTCATCATTAATTTGCAATATGCCCTTCCCAAGAGTCTTGGTTTGCTTGGATGCTGACATTTAAGTCACTGTCAGTCAGTGTAAATGACATATATAACATGCATCCATGGCTAAGAAAGCTGTTTCTATTGTGTAACACAGAGCCATAGAAATGTTTAATGTCACTTAACTTTCAGGTAGAAGAAAACAACCCTGTAGGATATGGTTGTTGGTTTTTTTTTCCCTTGTATAAGGTACAGTGATCTTAAAATGTAGTTTAATTGCTCAGATGATGAAGCGTCCCTTGTACTGGGAAATATTTGTGTGTGTTTTTGTTGTCCCTTTTATATCTCAACATCTGAGTCATAGTCAGAATTGAAGGAAGACTGTCTTCTGTCTCAAAAGCTGTTTGAGAAGAGTTGAAGAATTCACACCTGCTGCCTTGCTATCACAGAGTAGCATCAGGAAATATGTGTCAGCTAAACCTCAGTTAGGTGTAGCAAAGAGTGAGTACAACCAGCTGGAATTTACCCATGTCTACTTGGACAATGCAAAGTTTACTCAGTTCCTACTTTTTACCTGTGGTGCTGAACTCAATGATTTTATCTCTCTATTTTTAGTTGTGTTTATAAAAACTAATGCAGTTTTGTCTTCTGGTTTCTCTACTAGGCTCAGACTAGGAGCTATCAAGTAAATACTGTAAATATTGAGACTAAGTCTATCTGTTGTTGCCAGTTAAAAACAGTGGAGTGCAGAGATCCTGGGTATCATTTTTGTTTCTTCTATAAATTTCAGAGGTGTAATTGCTGAAAAAATGTTAATTTCCTATGAGCCCTGTGATAGCCTGCCCACATTGTGCCCAGTCACAATTTATGTGTGGGTGAGGTCAGGCCCAATTTAGTTGATGTAGCAGATGTGCTCTCTGGAGTATTTTGCTGATTTTATATGTTGGTGTTGGTATGGTACTCCATATTACAGTGGTCTAGATTGTTGCAAATTAAATGAGAGATCAGATGAAAGCTCGTTTGTATTTGCTCTGCTCTCTAAGTGTGGCATATGGTCTTGCACAGACTATTTCTGTGCCAGATTAAATACTCAAGATGTTAACAGCACATGAAAACTAAGCAAAAAGAAGCATCACAAGAAAAATGGAAAGCACAAAAGACATCCATAAGTGGAAGCATATAGCATTAGGGTCTTTCATGTTAACAAACATATCAAAATCCATATAATTTTTCACTGTCTTGTAGAAATTTAGTGGTCTCAGGGCATTAGCTTGTCAATCACTTGCAACTCTGAAGAAGTTCATATTTCCTACCTGTTGAACTGCTTTGTGTATGGATCACTAAAAGAATGGGCTAGTATGAGATCTGCTAAGGCCTATGAATTCCTGTGGGGGAAGATGGGTCAGGAGAAGTGGTCACAGAATTTAATGTCATTTGCTTGTAGTGGACCCAAGTGTGGACCCTGTCTATCCTTGCCCTCTGTATTGTTGTTGGAGGAAGCCAGAGGTCCTTTGGAAGATGACTCCTCTTGCTTGGGGTCCTGTCTGAGGGGCTCTCACTGTTTCAGACATTTGGGATGGGCCTGTATGAAGAGGACTATAAATGGCATTGATGTAAGGAGGAGATAAGGAAGGTTTTCTCTGAGTGGACAGTATTTGGTAGTGTGGGGCATCAGAATATCACTGATGGTAAATGCAATAAATTTCTGCTGGAGTGTCTATGAATCCTGTGCACTCTCTGGCTGGAGTTCTGTCCAACATAAAGAGTACAGCTTCCACCCTTCCATGTGTCTGGGATTTTTGTCACCTTCAAGTGTGTTAGTCTCTCTGGGGAATGGGAAGCTTTTCCTCTCAGGTTAGTGCAGCTTGGAAACTTCACAGCAACCAAAGAAGAAGCTTCACCAGCATAGCCTTGAAATCTAACACCTCGAGCCTGCTTTGCCTTTTTTCCTCCTAATTCCACCTCACAGCAGCAAAGACGCTCAAACCACTACACTAAATTTGGCAAACAGAATTTGGTGAACATAAAACCACTACAAAGTTGTTAATTAGTCTTTCTGATGCTTAATGGATCATGCATTTTCACCATTTCTCCTAAGTATGTGCAGTACACTAAATCTCAGTCTTCCAGCTAAGAAAAGATTACAACAGTGATTAAAAAACTGAAAACATTGACATGTGTAAATCTAGTGATTAATGTTTTATTACATTGAAAAAAATTCTGAAACCCAGTTAAAAATCAAAGCAGAAAAACACTAAAATTGATGTAAAAATGTTTCCTGTCTGCAAACAGAAAAGTAACTGTCAAGTGAAAAAAAATCAATATATTTGCTCAAAAAATTCATTATTGATTCTTTAATTTCATTTGTATGTGTAAAATTGCATTGAAAATTCTTACAAACCAACTCAAAATGAAGGATGAACATGAAAATACTTAGCTAGTATTCTCATCAGTTTGATAGTAACCCTCCAGAGGTACAAGCAGACTAAGGATCCTGGTCAATGTCTAATTACTGTATACTTGAAATGATTGTGAGGGCTTGAAGAGAGTGGGGAAGAAAACAGTTTATTGTTGTGTGAAAGCAATAACCTGAAAATGAGATATGCCTGGTTTTGTGTTTATTGATGGCTCGTCTTAACAGCTCCATAACCACAAAGGAAATAGCTTTCTTTTAAGGCACTATAGAGAAAGTACTGTCAGAAGAGGGCTTATTGCTTCCTATCCTTCATGAAAAGATGTGGCTTTTAATGAAATATGCATAAAAGTCATTTTAGATATGTGACCTACATAATCACACTCATCCTGAGAGGCCAGGGTAGAAAATTCTTCTATTCAAAATAATTAAACTCCCCCATTGTATTACTCCTCATTAATTCAATATTCTTCTAAAAAATAAAGCTCCCGCAACAGTTTTAGTAATCAGCTTTTCAGATTTATGAGCTATTTTTGTGCTGGTATTGTTCTGTGAGACAAGGCTGCTTGATCAATTGCCAGGTAACTGTTTCAGTCTTTTCCCAACACCCTGCTAATCCAGCACATTAAATTATTTTTAATTGAGTAACTTCACTATTCAAAAAATCCCCTTTGTCATGATTCTGTAAACATTAACAGCATCTTATACAAACAATTATCTAAATATAGTCTTGTTGCTTCCTTCATCCCCATATCTCTCTTGTGCAGAAAAAAGAAAAAAATAGTTCCCAAGCAAGGAAGGAACATACTGGAAAAATTAAGAAAGCTTATTATCATTGAAATTATTCCCCAAAGTACAAGACCAGTTTTAATCAGAGGTTCAGATATAAGACAGCTCTAAAAAAAGTTTTTTGAGAGCTGCTTTCAGTTAAAACCAGTTATTCTGCTTGTCTGCAAGGAAAGGTTGTGTCTCAAGCCTGTATGTACACATACAATGAGAATATAAAAGTGGAGACAAAGTGGAAGCGATTCCAGTAGTGTATTTTAGGGTTGAAATAAGGAAGAGATTACAGGGACAATTTACTTTAAATCAATATGTTTTATGTTACCCAAAATAATGGAGTCATTGAAGTTAATGTCCATGCATTCTTTGTTGCATAGTTATGGGGTACCATCTCCCTCCTTTTCAGCTGAAAAGTGGCTTTTTGAGTTCAAGTGCTCTTCCTGAAACACTTTATTATTCCAGCAACAGTCACAACAATGCCACTCCTAAAAAACACCCAGAAGGAAATGAAAAGTGTGTCTGAAAGGATCGAGGGACTGAGGGGGAAGATGGTGTAGCTGCCTTTTCTACAGCATCTTCTTTGTTCTTGTAATGACTCAGAAATGCTTGACATTCATGACAGAAAAAGAAATCTTTGCTCTGTGTAGTGAAAACTTTATATTTTATGAGTTCTTGTAAGAATCTTTCGTATAACAGTATTCTTATTTTTACCAAGGGTGAGAAAACAGTATTTATATCATCTGACATATATATTCAACGTATATTCCCTTGATCAAAACTTAGGCCTCCAGTATCTTGCAGCAGATTAAACAATGTAGCTGTAAAAGACACCTGAGCTGCCATTGTAGTTGATTTTTAGCTCTACCTGCTGCTGAGGGTCAGTCATTATTAATTCTGTTATGTTTTCACCTAACAACAGCTCACATAGTAGAACTCACAGCACTGCTTTCTGTTCATGACCCATTCTCAAGGCAATTAAAACAGAAGGAGTTTCTACCCAGGCTTCAAGCAGAGCAGTTGTACAGTAGCTGTTACGTTGGATAAACTCCTCTCTTGACAGAAAGAGAAACCTGCACAGGACTTCAGTGAATGTGGTGTAGCATCACTTTAAGGAATCCAGACAGCTACATGGATGATTTAGAGCCTCTAAAGAGTGAGTAATCAGAAGCTGATGTGTATTAAAGGGAAACTGGTGTAAATCAGCATAAGGAATAACAATATGTGCTGATGTGATTGTTTTTGTATAGTCCTTTGTGGGAGCCTTTTTAGATTGGATAGAAATATACATGAAATTAGGAGGCTGGACTGCTAAACCATGTACCTTAAATGTGTAAAATTAGGCTGTGCAATTGTCCTCCCATCCATTGACCAAATACACCATTGCATGCTGAATTCATATGAATTAATGTCTATTTTTGCTAGTAGTGTTAAGTACACTTTTACTTTTTGTTGATGAATTTTCATAAGAAAATGCTTCTGGTTTATAATCCAGGTAATTCTTGGTTAGAGGCTTGATGTCCACTCAAATATTCAGTTGTTTTGAATTGATCTTGCAAAGGAAATTCAGTTACTAGTAAATGGTTGCTAAACTGAATCCAGTAAGGTTTTTTATTAACAAAGTAATTAAAAATTGTTTTGTGTAGGTTTTTTACCATTTTCTATTCGGTTTTTTAGTTTAAAACTTATTCATAATTTCTGTCTTTCAGTGTTGAAGTTTTTATCCTGAAGAGCCAAGCTGTGTTGTCTCTAGCTAAGCTCTCTGCCTAATGTCTGGAAGTCTATATTAAGATGTTGAAAGGGCTTTTTGTGTTTGTTGGTTAGAATGACCAAGATTATACCTAAGAGGTCACCTGAAGGCTGCTGAGGAGCAAATAGCAGCCTGCACATTGATTTAAGTAGATATGAGCAAGTGCCACAACCCATGTACTCTGCAAGTTACAAAATCTGAGTGCAGTAGAGTTACCCTGCCTCCATTTACTTCTGTTATTGGTGTTCTTTGGCATTTCTGATGCAATGTGTGGTAGTGTTCTATTAATGCTTTAATGCTTTGCTAATTTATTCTTTAATGGAAAAAGTGAATGCCATATCAATATATGTATGCCTGTTGAGCATTTTTCCTTCTCAATTCTGCCTTGTGCAGACTTGTACCCCTTCCTTCATAAACCATGTTTGCATAGAGTTGTGAGTAGAGGTTGATGATGGTAGAAAATTTCTCCAATTGTTGAAATTGCCTTAGCATCTTTATGGTGATAAATGTGTGGTAAGGTTTGTTTTTTTTTTTTTTCAGTTTGTTTTGTTTAAGGTGACTTGTAGTATGAAATACATAGTCCTTTGCATATTTTTGCTCTACAGGCAGTTCACTGATGCAAAACAAGTTCTGTCTTTCTAGCTGGATATCTAACCTCACTCATTTATAACAGTTAAAGACCTGAAAAACATCAAGGTATTTGATTCATTGCCTGTTACGACCCATTCAGAAAAGTATAATGAATGAGATTTTTATTCCTAAAGTTTATTAAATTAGAAAAAGAATCCTAGTCCCTCCAAAAATATGGTGTCATGTATGGTAGTGTGCCTGATTTTCTTTTCCAGGGAGGTTTGTGTTTCTTGTTTTTCAGTGGTCTGAGTTGTCATTTCTGTCAGTGTATCCTTGAATGCGGGCTATTCCTGTTTATACTGCAGTGCATGAATCCTGTCAATCATCCCTGCATTCCCAGTTCATGCTCCTGCTCTATCTCCCTGCCTTATGCTTTTTGTCCAGCTATTTCCCAGTTGCTCTCTCAGGCAGTTTCCAGTCACAGTGACTGACTGTGCTGTCCATGCTTCAGTGTCTTCCTTCTCATTTGGCCTCTGATGTACCAGACTTCTGGATGACAATACACAGTTGTCTCTGAACTGGAAAATCACTGGATAAATACCAAGAAAAGAATTAAAAATGTTCTTTTTATTAAATCCTCCCTGTTCCTGTGGTTTTGTTGTTTTAATTCTATGTTTCTTATGATTTCATTGTGAACTTAATTCTATGTTGGTAATTAGTTTGTATATGCAACATCTATATTTACATTTACATTATACATATATATCTACATTATATCTTTGTATATACATCTATAATTTAGATATTGACTACTGATCATCACAACTGGAAAAACTTTCTGGGGAGAAAATTGTTTCAAATTCCTTCTTTTCTCCCATCCTAATTTACAGTTACTAAAATAATTTTTGAATTTTGAAAGGAAGAAATCAAATTATTGGTATAACATGGATAAAACAACAGAAGACAGATGGAATAAAATCATACATCACTGGTTTTAGTGTATTCAGTCATTTCTTTGTACTTGAGAGGAAGCCTCAACTAGAAGTAAGGTTTTTCAAAGGGAGTGTCAATTCCAGTGCTCACTGTTGTGTACATAAGCACAGTTTGAGGATCAGTTTGAAAAAATCAAAGGATACCTAACACTGCAGTAACTAAACTAGCTGCCTATCAGATCTCCAGTGCTGTATTAAAGATCAAAGGTTGTAACTGTAGTGTGCTACATGAAGAAAATGTGGATACTAAATGAGCCTTGTAGAGATCTCAAAACACAGTACATTAATTAAAAAGCTGGGAGAGGCATTCATGCTTCACTGTGTGTAGGTTGATGAGGGGAAATTGCTGATCTGATGTGGAGAGGAAACCCAAATACCTTGGACTCTGAAGTTGGCAAAGAGCATGCAGATGAAGATCCTGAGGGATATTAATGAAAGCAGGAACGAGGCACCCTGGTTTTGCCTCCCTGGAGAAGTAGTGCCAATACTCTGTGGCTCCTTGCTATAATTTATGGATTTTCTAGAAAACTGGAGTGTTGTGCTAACATTAATCCAAGCCTTTCAAGTTTTGTTTTTTACTGAAGGAGAGTTAGAATTCATAGAAAGTAGATATTATGAAGAAGATGAAAGGCTAAGTATGGGTTTGACCTTGTATTTAAAAATCCAGGAATGATTGCTATTAGTTAGTTCTTAGGCTTTTTGCTTGATGAAGCAATTTTATTCCTTCCCTTGTGTGGCTTTTTGAAGAACATAGGGTAGGGTTTTAAGTACATCAAGGCTATACTTTGTTTCACAATATTGAATTATTGTTAATTGGAGTAGAACCAACTTTGAATACAGATATTTCCACATTGTCTCCTGTTACCATTTATAAAATGAGGAAAAGTTAGATTATGGGGAAGAAGACTTCTGGATTGGCCTTTTCAGGGACCAGAAACCATGGACTACATTCTCGTATTCATACTTCTCTTTCACAGGCACTTCACTTGGTGCACATAAATCTTCCTGCTCCTTGTAGTAAAGGAGCAAGACTTGCCCTATCTTATGTTGTGAGGCTTAAATTATTGTGCCTAAAAGTTTATTTATTATAACAGGAAGCCATTCTTTTCCTTTTCTCTCCCTTGTCTCTTCTTGCCTCCTGCCTTCTTTCTGCTTTCATTGACAAAGACTGAAAGACTTTGGTACTCAAAGACAGATTTGCATTTCTTCTGTTTCCAGTCTAAATACATTCCATTTACTTATGAAATTAATTTTAGACAAAAAAAGAGTTCCCTTCCAATTATGTTTTTATACATTTATAGTAATGTAATAGTGGTTTTCTTCAACCATCACAGAAGCTCTATGAAGCTTTAGTATTGTATTTATCCTCATGTATTTATGGCTGAAATAACATTAATTTCAAGCTGGCTCTTCCATTTGCAAAACATAATTTCTCACTGTAGGCATTTGTTTCTTTTTTCTCTGTGCACAGGCTTTAAAAAGCTTATGAAGTACTGTTTATAGATGAAATTCACTCTCTTGCATTGGAGCTATGGATCTCCTAAATGCAGGTGAACTGAAGCAGGACAAAAATAGTTTCAACTCTAAAGGGGGTAAAGCTACACTAAAAGATCAGTGAAGCTGGTAGTTGGCTGTTGAGGACAGTTGTTGAATATTTGGGTGTTTTAGGTTAGCATTCTGTGTCTGCATTCCTAGACACTACTATTTAGTTTGTTTCTTGAGTTTTGTTTGCTGAGTCTAGGACCATATGAGTGTTTGATGAAAACATCAGTGAGGAAGGAGGAAAAGTCTCCAGACCAGAGATTTTTGGAGTGAAGGCTGAGGAAACCACTAGGCTCAGAGTATGAAAATGGCCAGATTATGCGCTCTAGACTCCCTCTTAAATGCCTGTGTAATTCTGAAGGCATTGACTTCTGGCTTCCTGAAGTTCTTCATTTGCTTGACAATCTGGCAGTATTGCAATTGCCATGCTGTGTTAGAAGTAATTTAGCCTAAACCAGCTAAAGATTATGAAGAATCTAAAACTATGCCTTAGAAGGTGGTCATTTACAAACTGATCCTGAATTTATCTATCTATCTATCTATCTATCCATTCATCATCTCTTTGAAATAATTTCTACTACCTGCGCCTTCTAGCATTAGCTATAACAGAGTATTGAAGGTAGCTACCTGGTAAGAATTTTAATTAAAAAATGGCCATGTAACGTCACATTTTGCATAACAAAAGATTGCAGCAGCTGAGAACAGAAAACTATTTTAAATACATACATCACGATGAATATTTAACATATCTCTTCAATCTAAATATAAGCACATTTTGTTGTGTATTTCATTTCTTCTTCCTTTCCCTGATTTTCACCTAGATGGCTCCATTTTAAACAGGCACAATGAAGGGATTGGTAATGCCTGAATGTTATCTTGGCTCAGCCTAAAGACAGTGCCAAAAGGTAATCAAATGTTAATGTAGGTCAACATCATCCCATGAGTCAGCACTGACATAGAGCACCAGATTCTTTTAAGTGTTCAAGGTCAGCATCAATTCCTTCCTATTAATATTGTTTGTGATATTCAGTGAGGCACAGGTTTTGCTCCTTGTATTTAAAGCAAGATTTCTCTTTTGATAATGCATGCAGACACAGGGCATTCTGAACTAGAGTATTTTTTCAGTTTTGTATGTGTTTAACCATTTAAAATCTGAATAAAACCACTTTGTAATATAGGTCTCCTTAGATATGTATTTTTAAATCGTCTTAATAATTGTTATTTTCTCAGAGAGAATTTGAGAAGTACAAAACAATAAAATGTCTAACAAATAACAAAGCAGTCCAGGAGTGCATGCATTTATTGGTGTGCTCCTCAGAAGATCTCTCACACTTTTAAGTGATGATTCCCCATATTGAACTCACAAAATAATTTTTACACATCACTGTATTAAGGAATTACTAATTCTACATTTTAAAGCACACTTTGAACAAATTTTAGTTTATAATTAGTAAAATAAAAAAAGCCAGTTCTGTTAAATGAATCAAAAGACTTGCATTCTTACCTCTGAACTGTTAATTAAACCCCAAATACTGGAAACACCTGGAACACCAAACATAAAGGATTGTGAGGAATTACTTTTTGAGTCAATTTCCTGTGATTTCTTTGTGAAGAAAGAAACCCAGGCCATTTGGTATTTTTAGATTTTTTGTGGTTGAACATTCTGACTGAACATGAACATGCCATTAAATAGCAGATGTCAAAGTAAACAAATTCCAGAATGCTGGGAGAGATGTTTAAAAGTGGTTAAAATATCATCGTCCTTTTCTATTTCCTATCAAAATACAGAATGTGGAGCAGAGGCACATAAAACCACTTGAAAAGACAGCTTGTCATACTTCTGGATGTTATTTAGGAAAATAACACATTTCACTGAAATGCCATGGAAGATTAACAAATTAATTATGTATAAGCTGACCTCTTATATCCTTGGGCTCTCACTGCTATCTCATTCTCTCTCAATGCCACTCTGATACAAATTTAATTGGAAATACAGTTCCTTATGCCAGTTTGACTTTGAGTTTTGTTGTTTTATTGCTGATGCCTCGCATGGGGAAGGTTACCTCTAAAAGCAGGAAACATGCATTCTCTGGAATTCTAAGGAATGTGGAATGCAGGAACTGCTGAACTCCATATTGGCTTTAGGATTAAACAGAATTTCTTTGGACATTCCTCAAAAATAAAACAACAGCATTCTGTAAAGAGCATTGATTAAGTACATTACATGCAAGAGACCTTTTAGAGAAGAGCAGATGCAACAAATACATATAAACTGCTCAACTAGTCACTACACACCTTTTATGCAGGTTTTTCTCTAGTGTTTTAGGGACCATTTAAAAGTGAATCAAGTGATGTAGCAAGAGAAAAGCATCAGTAAGCAAAGCTCTACATTTTCACCCCTGAAATTCTCTATTGCCTTTGCTTCTCATCAATTTATTTTATTCATTTATTCTCTCTGCTTCTAATGACTTGCTATTCATAACATTGTCATTAAAATATCATTTGCACAGAAGCATAAACAGTGTCAAGAACAGGCTGCACAAGAAACAGCATAAACAATAGCAGAAACTTTTTGAACCCGTACGTCCTTGAACTCTTTATTGCTTGAGTGTTCTTCCTTCTGCTGCTGGAGGTGTCCCAGGGCCACACTCATCAGAGCACTGTGGGGAGCCACAAGCAGCCACATCTGCAGCTGCAGACAGGAGCACGAAGTGAGTCTGTTCTTTCTCTCTCTTGACACTGCACCACTTGGAGTGAGCGCTGTAGGAAGGAACATGTCTGTTGTACAATGAAGGAATGCCCATGGATTGAATAGAGGTGATTTGAGGTCATAGTGGGCATGGGCAATAATTGCTGTTTTTTCCAGATGTTTGCAGCGTGTACTGGTGGTGTACCACAGGCCAAGTCAGGGCTCTAACTTCATTCTCCAAGGAAACCCTTCTATGTTGTCCATTGCACACACATTCTCCTTTTCCCTTGTGTTAAATTTTCTGTTGGTTTAGAAGTAAAGTTAGCTGGTGTAAGGCAGCAGATATCCTACATCCTGCAGGCTTAACCTGACATTTAGAGTGTAAATCAGCACACTTTTATCAGTAATGGTATTTTTTTCTCTCTTTAAATTCCTTGGACTTGCCTGGCCCCACAAAATTATTGATATTTTCCTGAACCTATTATGTAAACTGTTATGTAAAATCTCCACTTTATGCTAAGCCATAAGGCAATAGCTGTGGGGAATAACAGCACAGATGCTTGAATATTGTGAATCTGGTACTTTAGACTCTGCATGTTGGAGGGAGGTGTGAAGGGAGATAGAAGTGCCCTGGAGCACGCTAGAGAAATGCTGGAGGAAGGAGATAGGGTTGTTTGATGGGAAAGAGGAGTGCTCTACAGCACAGCCCCTCTGGGAATGGACCCTGGGGCTGGTGTTGTGGCTGCTGCTGTTGGTGTAGAGGTCTAGAGCAGAGGAGACACCACTGCACTCTGTTATGGAGTCAGTTGATGATAATAGTGCCAGCAGACAATCAGAACTCAGTAAAAAAGTCTCTTAGTGACAGGTTGAAACTGTGGTTAAAAAGTTAGTATTTTCCTTCTAAATTCTAGAAGTTGTAAACTTTGGTGAGGTGAAAATTAGTTTCCAAATGTTCAGCTTCAGTATTTTCACAGTTTATTTTGCAGTAATGTTTTTCTTATCTGCTCAGCTGCAAGTGAATGTAAGTATGTGCAAGTTAGGGAATAAGAGATTGAAAGATTTCAGCAATGAGAGTATTTAGAACCTGATAAATCTGGCCACTTTGAAGCTTCAAAGAGAACTGTACTAGAGTGACATTTAGTAACAAGACATATTGCCAGTGCCTCATTTGTAAAATTTATTAATAACTGTCAGCACTTCAGAGCAGTCAAATCTTATTAACAAGCTTATCCTAAATTAATGGTGGTGCCACAGAGCTGTACAGTTAGTGCTGATGGATGTAGTCACTGAGATTGAGATATCAAGCTATAGAACTCTGCTGAGAGGAGATGGAAGCATAGTGGGTAAAGCCAGCCTTCCCTATTTTTCCTCTCCCACTGTAGGTATTTCTATATTCCTTGGCTATTTTGTCATTATGTCTTATATTTACCTGCATTACAAAATGGTTATACATGATGACAGTGTATGTTTGTGTTAATTTAGAATACCTATGCCTGTATTCAAGAGAAGCAAATATTGATTATAACCTGCCCAATGTATTTCTACTTTATGGGTTAAGCAGGCACTGCTCTTTATACAGCAATGTAGCATGTTTTTCTTCATTTATTCTCATAGCAAATGTAGTCTGTGATTTCCTGCAGTCTAAGCTTTTCTAAAGCAAAATTTTTAGGTACTTGCTTTGGAAAAAATGGTACATTCTGAGTTTATATCAGTGTCTGGGAAAAGCAGAGATTGCCAAAGGATCCTCCCTAATATGGAAGGGAGCACGTCATGGTCGGCCTGTGTGGGTTCCCTGGGTTCAAGCAGAAAAAGAGCTTCACTCCTGAAGGGAAAAATATTTCCCTCCTTTCTAGCTTCAAGAAGAGGCTGTCCAGATGAGCTGACTGGGCAGGACAAAAGAGAAAACTCAGGCCTTGAGAATCAGTGTGTGCTGCTAGCTTCTCACTGTAGTTTGAATTCTAAACCTTCCTGTTCACTGTGTCAAAAGAATGCAATGGCCTTCTTGCCTTTCTCCATATTTCTTAGCTTTCATGATCTTGTTAAAGTGTGAAGGGTTTTGTTTTTACACTGGCCTTGTACTACTTAGTGCCTTGTACTACTGAAGTTTTGGACTGTGAGGGCTCTAACTTGGTGGTAGGTGGCTTTCTCAGCATCTAAGATGATTTCACCATGAGCTGGTCACTTGGCATCTGAATCCTAATGGTTTACAGAGCAAAGAGCTTCTTTGCAGCCTAGATGAACAATAACAGAAACTGCTGTACTGTGGCAAGCAAAAGCCCTGTCTGGATCAATACAAAAAGGCTTCCCATGAAAAATTTTATGGATACTGAGATATAAAATTTAGGACCAGGTGCTTATTTAATCTCTGTGTATTTGTAATACAGATGTCCCAAAAGATCACCTCTAACTGAGTAATTTAATACTCTGAAAAAATATTCTGTTATTTCCTTACTGCTTGTGTCATTTCATCTTTCTTGCAGTGCTCTTATTTAATGAATAAAAATTACTAGCCTTATGCTCGTCACTACTTTTTCTTGTGTTGTATGTTGGCAAGATTGTAACTGTTGTCACTCTTCTTGGTTTTTTCCAATTTCAACATCTCCTTTTCCTCCTTCAGCATCTCAATTTACAAACATGTAAAAATATTTACATAGAAATATATGGTAAAGACACTGAAAAGGCAGAGAAGTAGGAGTTTTTTATTTTGGCTTAGACTTTTTCATATGCATGCAACTGAAAGCTTTTTTAAAACATGGAGTGTCCTGAACTCTGTCACAATTTAAAATGAGATCATTTCATATTCCTTTGCTTCACAATTGCTAAATGAGATCTGGAGCAAGCACAGCTTTGATATCACCTTCAGACACAAATTTTGTGTCTAAGCACAGCAGATACATTTTTAGCTCTTCACCTCAGCACTTCCTATGACTAATCCCTATAGCATTATCTTTTCTTCCCAATTTTTAGTTTCCTTACCTGCCCCCATAATTACTGGCCATTTTTCTGTTTCTCAGCTGGGCTATCTCATGTTGTGCTTTTTAGCACTGTGGTTTGAATAGCAGCTTTCTCTGATGTTTTGATACTTTTTCTAGTCATTGTGGGTTTGATTTTTAAAATTATGCTTATTTTAGCCAAAATACCCCCAAACCTGAAACCAATCAAAAGCTTAAAAAGACAAATCTAGACATAATTATAAAGATGCAACAAATTCCCTAGTACTTTACCTAGATGAAAAATTCTTCAGTAGTACAAATGCTACGAAATTACAAAGGAAAATTTTCTTACATGTGCTTTCAGTTTCTCTTTTATAGGGAAAAGCTCCCCCAGCAGAACACTTGGTACCACTTGCCAGTTAAAACCAGTTAGTTTTCAGTCACCCCTGGTGACAGCCATATGGAGTGGGTGCATGTAGATTATGGATTCTTAGGACCATAGAATGGTGTGTTGGAAGGGACCTTAGAGATCTGTGGGCAGAAACACCTCCCACTATCCCAGGCTGCTCCAAGCCCCATCCAGCCTGGCTTTGAACTTCCAGGGATGGGACATCCACAGCTTCTCTGGGCAACCAGTGCCAGTGCCTCACCAGCCTCACAGGGAAGAATTTTTTTCTAATGTCTAATCTAAAGCTCCTCCCTCTCAGTTTAAAGGCAATCCCCTTTCTCCTAGCACTGCATATCCTTGTAGATGTTTAGAACTTCCTGCTCGTCCAAGTAGCGTGACCTCAGATGATGCTGCTGCGAGACGGTGAGGGAACACATCCCTGTGAGCTCATTGCTCACCTGACTGTGAGCCTTACTGCAGGCAAACCTGGCTGAACAGGACTGTTTCTTTCTCCAGGCTAATATGTCAAGGTGTAGAACCGGCTCATTTTATTGCAAACACAGGCACTACATCCTGAATTTCCATATTTTCATCTGACTATACATTTCTCCAAATTTGTGCAGTCTTCAAGAGAAAGAGAATTTTAGCAAAAGGTGAAATATGTTAAAGCATGAATGATACATATTTTTCATACTCCTGAGGGCTCACTCCTGTTACAAGAGTAGTCTGCTCACTTAAGAACCTTTTACAATCACAGCTTTGTGCCTTTTAGAGAAATGATGGTTGGTAAGGAAGGTGAGTTGTTCAATGCCCTAAGACAGCAGGTAATTTAGGGTGGCAAGCAGCAGAGTTACCAAGGCAAATGTGCTGGCTTATGCTACAGCATTTCTGACAAGTGTATTTCCCACTTGTGTTATATCTAACCATCTTTATAGATGGTTGTGTTGGTTTTTGTTTATTTTAGAGCATCGCAACACTGTCACTGCAGTTGATATATTTTAAAATAATTTTTGTAAATGAGCTTCTGTGGTTGCAAATATTAAAATTATATAGAATTGAGGAGACCAATCATAGTAAACAGTGCTGCATTTAGTTGCTTTTTATGAAGAATCTTATTTAAGTGAAATGCTTATTTAGACTTCTGGTTGAACTAAAGTTTGAATCCTAGAAAAGCAAAGCTGCTTTTGTTATTCTAACTAGAAATTTGCCTAACAATTGGAAATCCTAGGCAATTGGTTCCTTTGGTAGGATTTCCTCACTCTGAAACAAACAAGATCAGGTCATCCTCTCACCCTTAAGAATTTTCCATATAAGTCCAAATTGAGATGTGGTGGCAAGTAAAGAAAATTGTATTCCTTTTTACTTGTGGCAGAAAGTGAGTCTTGGAAGAAATTGAGAGAGACAGATTAGAATTCTTTTGAACTTGGGAAGATTACAGAAAACTCTTTGATGATCCCAGAGAAGAATATGCATAAAATAAAACTGATAGAAGAGTGAGAAAAGAGTGCTTGAGGTTAGAAGGAACCTGTCATGCAGAAGGTCTATAACAACATGTATTGAACCAACGTAGCTGAGCTGACACAGCCCACTGCAGGTCAGATATTCTGGGGAGTACCATATTCTACCAAACTCTACTTAAGCTCCAAATGTCTCCTTCTGTGCATTTCTTTTTCACTGCAGATAGTTTAGATATTTGCAGGTGAATATAACCACCGTGTAATACTCCTTCTGTGCATTTCTTTTTCACTGCAGATAGTTTAGATATTTGCAGGTGAATATAACCACCGTGTAATACCCTGTCTCATCTTTTTTCTGTACTTCTGTACTTTCAATCCAGTTGTCCTTTCTAGCCTATCTTTATTTCTATCAGGTCAGCAGATCTTGTCCTGCAATGATTTCCTTTCCTTCACCTCTTAATTTGCTTAGAGACTTGAGAGTTGTTTAGAATGAGATCTTGTCAGAACCTGGAAATCCTTGTCTGTTCACAGTAAATTGAAATTAAAGGTATGCATAATATATATGTACATACTGTGAACCTCTATTGTGCCCTCAGCAGGAGTATTCACAAGGAAGGTGAAAATAGAAGCTTTTTAATAGCTTTTAGTTATGGCCATATGTTTCCAATAGGTGTTAGAAAGGCTATTTAAAATTTAATGTTTTCAAAATTCAAAAGCCTATGGCACACATTTACCATCAGGCAGTAGAAATAGATTGTTCCCTAGAGAACTGGCAGTGACAACCTAAAAATCATTTGTTCTTGTTCATAGGGTGTGTTATGAGGAAGGGATTGTGAGAGATTATATGAATCATAGTCCATCTCCTCACCATAAAAAGAATTGCAATTACACTGGGAAAATATTGAGTCAGCTGCATGTTGTGAGAGGTGCTCTGGTTTTGCCCTGTGCAGCCAGAGCCATTGACTGCAGCAAATCACTGACCAGTTTAAAGATCTACAAATCAATGTCAGAGCCTGTAATTCA
Source organism: Pycnonotus jocosus (assembly GCA_013400435.1). Classification (NCBI taxonomy): domain Eukaryota; kingdom Metazoa; phylum Chordata; class Aves; order Passeriformes; family Pycnonotidae; genus Pycnonotus; species Pycnonotus jocosus. Next base: position 35,793 of record VWYP01026643.1, on the reverse strand, counting down.
CCTCAGTGTCCTAAAAGGGAGCTGACAATTTGTTCTGAAAGGAGTTTTCTCCTCCAAGGTGGCATGGGGGTAATACTAATGCAAGGAATTCCTGGGTCAGACTGACAGTCACACCTGCAAGGGTCACCCAGATTTTTAATGACTAAATGCCTTATTCATAAGAAAGTCTGAATCTTATTTTCATGCATTTAGGAAATGTAGGTCAAAAGCCTAATTGCTTGTACTATGCCATAGACTTCAGCTGGGTTTATATTGAGAATGAGTTTGCTTCCCACAAACTTTCTTGCTTCATAACTATTTTATCTATGAATGAATCAGGCTGTATACATGCTTAATAACCATCGTAGAAGGGCATCAAAGTGTGTTCTAACTTATTTATTAATTTTCAGAAAAATTGGCCAATATTTCATCTTCCTCAGAAGGCAATTTCATGTTTTCCCTCTATGCAGTGCAAAACAAGAGGATGTTTCAATTGGAATGTTGCGGTGAAAATGTTCCTAACACAAATGTGATAAATTTAAAAGAAAGGGATGGATTTATGGCAGGAAGACTAACAATGCTTCTTTTAAATCAAGTAGCTTCCATGATTTTAACAAAGATACCATAAATAAGGAGCTTAAAGTGTAGGGTAAATGAGAGCTTGTCATACTATTCTGGGTTATCTTTCAAGTAAGTTTTAATGTTGCTAAAAGATCTTCAGACACAAAAGATCAAAATTACTGTGTTTTTAAATAACTTCTCATTCTTTCCTGTTAAGGTGTCAGTTTATAAATAACATTGTGCTTAGTTTTTATATTTCAGTTCTCATTAGTAGGTGAGAAAGAAGAAGGTATTATCATTTTCTCACTTTTTGTGTGAGAAAAACTATGGTTTTCTTTATGTGACTCATCAGCAGAATGGAGACAAAAACACAAATCTGTTAAGTTGCCTCTAGTACCCAGTCCAACAAACCACTTTTAAATTACTTTCTTTAGGTTATTAACATGATTCAATTCAATTATGAAATTCTCTTTAATATTCAGGAAGAAACCTGCAGGCTATCCTTGAGAAGCACTTATGCAACAGCTGCTAGAACACATAAACACCTTTTATATTGCTTGATGTAAAGGCTCAGCACTCCTCATGATCTCCTCTCATATTCTATGCTGTAGGAAATGAAGTCAGCTGCTTTATGATTTGCAGATGATTCATTTAACTACTTCAACACTATTTTAAGTGTTTCTCTCTTGCTTCATAGAGTCTTCCTTTGGATTGGTGGCTATGGTATAAACTCCAGTGGAAAATCCAGCCATATAAATACAACCATGGTCTGAGTGTAATTTGGTCTGCTTTAAACCAGGCAAAAATTAGACCAGAAAAACTGTCTGTTCATAATTTTGATTAATTAACTTTTAGGTTAAATTTGCTGGAGGCAGTTTGTGATCTCAGTTGAGCTTATTTTAGGCTACTCTAGCCATTGCTATGTAGCTCACATTTCTCATCAGTATGAGGAAGGAAACCTGTTCATAGAATAATGTGGTTTGTATTTATCTTCATACTTCATCACTTGCATTTCTTTCTTCAATGAATACAAAATGTATTTTTCCATTTAATGTGTTTGAAGTCTGATTTTTGTAATAATTTTTTTTGGTTTGGAATTCAGCACTACTATTAACAACCAATGAAGCAGAAAGCCTTCCTATAAGCTTAGGAAGTTAATAAATGAAAGTAAATGTAAATCTCTTGTGATGTTTTTCAATGCCAATGTATAAGGAAGTCAATGACTGATTCTTTGCCATCTAATCAGTAAATCACATTTGCAGAAGCTATAGCAGTTTCAAAAGAAATGTTTTGCTGACTTTTCTGAGTATACAAATAAGGGATGGGAATAAAACTTACAGACCAATGAGGTCACAATTCCTTTGTGTACAGCACAGGAAAACTGAACTTGGACTAATACCTTCTGTTTGGGCAGCAGTGAAGCTGGAAAATGAAGATTAATTGGAAATAATTCATGGGAAAGCAAAAATATGTAAAGTTGAAACATACATACATACTTTAAAATGGTGTAAGAGCTATGTATGTAGCTAAGCCACTACTTATTGAAAGATAATAAAGACATTGTAGCTAATATGTTCAGTGAGACAATATTGGGAATGATCCAGGCAGCAGGAGGCATTGGCACAAGTCAGCAGCACTGATGTTACAAGAGGCAATGTAGATCCATTAGAGATGTGAAACTTTGGCATAAAGCACAGGGAGTTTTCTGCAGGTTGCTGTGAATGCCTCCTGCTGCAGAAAGTGTGCAAAGAAATACAAAGAAAAATTACTTTTTGGCAAACAGTAACAAACAGAACAAACAGAACAATCTTTTGGGTGCTTAAGTTTTTGTTCGTGTCGCGGGAAACTGGGAGCTAGCTTGACTAGAAGTAAGCTACAGTTGAACTTGGGATAAAATAGTACTAAGTTCTATGAAAACATGCTTTTAGGTACCTGGCTCTTGAATTACTTTGATTAAGGGAATCTCTTAGCCATTAGTACTGTATTATCTTTGATTTGAGCATCTAATGTGGTTAATGATTGCTTAAAGAGGCCAACTAATTACTGTGGACCTTTCAGTTCTTTCTAGCTGGCAGAGAGTTCTCCCTTTGCTCTCTGTTGCAGCATAGGTTGATTGCTCCCACATGGTTCAGTCATCAGATGGAGTTTTATAATGACTTTTTAGTGAATATCTATATAGCAGGACAAGGGTTATGTCTGGGATAAGTGTTCTGTGAACAGCATCACATTATTAATATCTGCTTTTTTAGCTGGGTCAGTCACTGCAGCACACAGACAAGAATAACCACTACAGTCGAATTATTCTGTTTGTTTTTCTCGAAGGCAGCAGCTGTGGTGCATGTTTGAATTGTCATGCTTCACTCATGTGGCTGTGCAATGTGATGGATAGGTGCACTGCAGTCATAAACAGAGGGAGGAAAGACTTGCCAGCTCTGGAGATTACCTATAAAGTAAGAGTGCCCCTGGTAATTGTCATGGATGTTTCCAAGGCTCTAAAGCAGCCACTGGCCAGTATACAGGAATCATACACAGGAATCTTTCAAGGGACTTGAAAGTGGCGGGCTCTCTGAATTAAGTTTAAAATAAGAATCTGAACTTTATTTTGTTTTCCATTAAAGCCATGATTTGTTTCATATTTTATATTAAGGCATGTGCTTAGGGGCTTTTCTCTCTGATAGCTTGTGTGCATGAGAGCAGAATTCTAAATTTCAGGAATTACAAGAACATTAGGCATCCCACTTCTTGAACATGTCATAGAATTATGAGGTAGTTTGTGTTTAAAGGGATATTAAAGATCACCTGCCATGGGCAGGGACATGTCCCACTAGACCAGGTCACTCAAATCTCACCCATCCTGGCCCTGAACACTGCCATGGATGGGGCATCCACAACTTCTCTGGATAACCTCTTACAGTGCCTCACCACCCCTACAGTGAGGGATTTCTTCCTAATATCTAATGCAAATCTGCCTTCTTTCAGTTTGAAGCAATTCCAGGCGTGTGATCTGCTTTCTGAGCCATTTGATTTCTTAATCACTTGACTGATTAGAATGACTGGGGTATTGTCAAAGTAACCCTGGTTTTGTCATCTCTGTTTCTTAAAAAAAATAAAGAATTTTTAACAACGGGAATTTCTAGATACTGCTCTTTCTACTGGGCATATTCCTTGTGGATATAAAAGTATGCTTTTCTAGCTGACCAAACCATAGTAATAATTAAAATACCCTTTACTGAAGAACAGCAGAGGAACAAATGCAATATCCAAAAATGGTGTACACTCAGGTTGATTGCTTGTAGAGACACTTGTCAAGATTTTATATTCCAGTCTCAAAGTTTTATAAGGTATAGGTGTAGAAAAATACTAGATCCATAAATAATTTATATTCTTATTTTAGTAAATCCATCTGGGACAAACAGATTCCTGTTAATATATTTAGACAGCAAGCTGGATAAAAATACCATCTTCAGAGTACAACTGAAAGTACTGTGCTAAATAGAGATCATTATTACAGAACAGAATGTTGCATAAACAGTAAATTGTGGGTTTATGTGGGTGAGATATTATATGTTAAACTCACCACTTCTTAAAATATAGTTTTAATCTTATGCCACCTTGCTTTTCCATGGCAGAGCTGAAGTCCAGCTTGGTGGCTCTGGTGATGTCAGGTTATGCCAGCAGAAGTTCTGCTTTGACTGGAAGGTTGGGCACTGTTTATACACTGAAGTTACTTTGAAATGATTTACTGTGTGCCTGTTAATATGAGGATGATGTGAAAGCCAACATGCAAATGCTGTTAATCTATGGGCAAGCAGTTATAGAATGATAAAGAAATAAAGTACTAGGAATAAGTACTGATTGCTTTTGTTGAAAGTTGTATTTTTCAATTTATTATATTTTTTTTTTAATATAACACTTGTAATCTCTGTTAGGGAAGATTATAAGTACACCATATGTGTGTTAGTTTTTTCCAGATAGTTTTTTTTAATAGATATGTAAAAATCACATCTTGAAGAAATATTTAGAATAGTAAATCCAAGCAGAGAACTTGATACAGCAAATGCAAACATACATGGCTGGGAGGAGGAAGCAGAATTCTTAATCTGGGAAAAGGGTCCAAATTTGGACTCTTAAGACAGGAAAAGGCCATAACGTTGTAGTGTAGGTGAGAAATTTTAATTTAACAAAGCATTTTTCAGGTAAATGAAAGAGCTATTACAATTTGATATTTTTCTGTGTAAATAGTGACTTTAATACAGATGGTGTACATTTAATTAAATGTGCTTTTGAATAAAATTGTAGACACAGTTTATTAATAAAAAATCATATTATGCTAATTTGTATCTGCTAGGTATTCACTATTTCCTATGCACATATTAATTATTCATTTAGAACTTGAACAATACTGAATTTCAGTGTTTAAATGGTGACAACCTATTATGGGAATTAAAGGGTACACCTAGCAATTTTAATCTTGTTCTGGCAAGATTATTGGGAGTATTTTGTGGCAGTGACATTGTATTGCTAATGATTTCCAGAGTTCCTTTATTCATCCGAACAATAAAGTATACAAAGGGTAGTTTTGATGATGGGGTATGATTCATTGTAATTTAAGGAGTTACTGCTTCTCTGCTCTCTGAATTTCTTTGCTTTGTGAAGCTTCTGCTGAGGGTTTTTCCCTCGCTGCTTCTCAGCTCCTGTGGAGATGTCAGTGTCATAACTTAAGGAAAGTTCTAGCACTTCCTCACACTTGGCTTCAACAACTCTGGTATGAAACATTTTCACAGTAGGGCTTCTCTGAATTATTATCAAAGTAGAAAGAGACACTGTATGATTAAGTTGAAAGCTCAGTGAAGGCATCCCTGCTATCTACTTCTGGAAAGGTCTGGAGACATTTTAAGACACCAGTAATCCTAAATTCCTGCATTAAGAATAATTCTTTTGTCTACACCTTAAGATCATCAGGAATTACAGTAGTTGAAAGCAGTGTGTACAATTGGATTCTTTTCAGAGCTATGAATAAAGTTAAAGCCTTGATACTTGTTACTTTTTTTTTTTTTTTTGTGGTAGAAAACATGATAGTTTCTCTACATTGATCTAAAGGATCTGATGTTATTAGTGGATGAATAAGTGGTTGTGTGTCAGCTTTTGACAAAAATATAATGGACAGACATATTCACCCAAGAGCCTAAAAATCCTGCTCTCTATTGTTCCAAATGAACAAAGTCCACAACACAAAAACCCCACAATTGCTTAGTAGAAATAAATCTGTATATTTCTGGAATTTGACACAAAACACCATCAGCTGAACTTCTCTTTTTAAATCCTTTCCAATAGAAATTTACAGTTTTTATTTAGAAGGAAATGGGCCATAGCTCTGTTTGTATCTGCAGTCTGCATTACTTTTGTTCCCTTATAAATGAATGCTGACAGAACTTAGCCAAAATGGTAAATGCTGGCCAATGCTGTTTAGACTAACAGTATAAATTAGAGCTCGAGAGCTCTCAGCATCCACAAGGCATGTAATTAACCACTCAGCAGCCTCCCACCACCACTGACTCAGTTTTACATACCCCTGGTGACACAGTTGCCATGGCTCTTGTGTTGGGATGTGCCCAGGAGCCTCTCCCAGTGTGGAGTTGCCCAGGGTGTTGTGGCAGGTGCTCTCACTGAGGGAGATGCTGGCAGCCCCTGGTGCCCAGCAGAGAGGAGGCACTGCCACACCTCGGGGTGAGCAAACACACAAATGTGCAGGGCTTGTCTCAGCTTTCAGCCCAAGCTGCTGGGACAGACACAAGGTGGGTGAGGCATTTGTCCAACAAGCAAAGTGACTGCTGGGAGGAAGGAAATGCTTTGATAACTGAGTAAAAGGAGAATGGAATGAAGTGGTGGTCTGGCAGTGAATTGAATATACTGCAGAGAAACAGAGAGAAAAGGAGCTCAGAACAACCACTTACAAAACATGAGACGGAACTGAGACATAATCCTAGAGACTCTCAGAGTGTCTGCTGCTGGTGTTGGGCTGTTTCTGCACCTGTTGTTTTCAAATTGCCTTTACTTCCCCAAGAGGAAGAACTTCTAGTGTCCCTAAAGTAAAGGAAGGACTTTCCTTCCTCTCTTGGCTTTTTTGCTACTCAGAATTTTTCATAGTAAAACAGAATTAATGATAAGTTATGAAATGATGAAATTTTACTCTGCATTTTACCAGTATCAATCAGATGTTACTGACTTCAGCTTGCCTTCCTGTTTTTTAGGGTTTTTTTCCCTGTGTGAATGTATCCAGACCAAATTTTCTAAACAAAGTTTAGCCCAGTTGGCTCCTGAGAGTAGAGCTTTGAATTGCTTTCTGGGGATACAATAAATTCCTGTGTTTATGCTAGCAGTTACACTATGGATAAAATTATGGCAGATGGGCCTCCAAATGAGATGTCAAAAAGTGATGTGATGTGATTTTAATGATGGAAAATAGCAGAATGTGAAAAACAATGTACGGTATTTAATCAATTTATCTCTTATTTTAACTCCCACAATCTGGAATTCAATAAAACAGCACTGAATAATTTCATGGGCACCAGACACACTGGTAATTTTTTTTTAACTTTTTAAGATGTAGTGAACTTGTTAAGTACATCACACAGCAATGGAAATTTTTTGCAAGAGGACAATAATAATAATGCTCAGAGTATATGCCATTATCTGAACTGTTCACATTTTGTATCGATTCATGATCAGCTTTGGAGAAGAAGTTGCAGTTCACGAGAGGGAACTGTGAAATGATTCCTCAGGGGGATGGGGAAAGTACACTGACCCCTGCCATTGTGGAAGCTGTGTATAAAGAAAGATGTGTATACGGTTTGACAGGAAAGGGGCAAGACATGGACAGAACACTCTGAGCATTAACCAAGGTAGTCTGGCACAAACACAGAACTACCACCAGACAGGCACCAGACCAAACTAGGACAGGCATTGTATCATCTTTATGTCATTGTTTATCCACCTTCTTTTCCACTTCTGAAAGGCAGAGGAGTAGCAAAGGAGATGATATACTATCCAATGGAGGAATTAGAGGTGGCAGATGTGCAGTGATTGTGAACCATTATCTAGACTGGCTAGAAAGTCAAGGGAAGTAATTTAATTTTTGTCCTGCATAAACCCATTCTTTGCCTGTTTCATATTAGTCACTAGGTATTTCAAAAGCAATGTCAGATGAGTTAACCTTCATTGCTCAGATGATGTACCAAGTTTCAGGAGCAAAGAATTGGCCTTTTTTCTGCTCCATTAGCTCCACTGGTATCACAAGGACAGTGTAATTATTTACTCAGCTCAGTGAGAAAGATCAGCTATACTCCATTTAGTGTTTCCTCTGTTTCGTATCTGTAAGCAACAGGAACCTATCACTAGGAATACTTCAGCATTATAAATATATTAGACAGGCATGAGACTACCCAGAAGACTGGGTGAGGCCAGACCACCAGCTCTCACCTGCCAAACTCCTCAAGCCAATGTTATTTTTTACCACTTTGAAGCAACATGAATATCTTATTTCTTCCAATGTGTCTTTTCTATTGATTTTCACCATAGCAGCTTTGCTTGATTTAACTCCTGGCAGTCATGTGAATTGATATCAAACTGATAACCTGTGTAGCATATGCCATCTATAGAAGCAATGCATAACTGCCTAATTCTCCACAGAAGATGTCAGTGATACTCTTACATGAAAGAAATTTGAGAGATATGTAAACATGTTGTTTTTATATGAATGGTGTTCAGTAATGTAAAACAGTCACAATTTTACACTGTACTGTTTTTGCATTAAATGAGTTTTTATGAAATCCTGTTATTAAACAGTCACATCCTTGATGATATTTCAATGCTATAGCCTAATTAATACTTGTAGAAGGTGCTTTTATAAAGAAGAAGTATTTAAATGCAAATGCAGTTCTTCAGACAAATGTCCTTTCTTGTGTTTGGACAATGAAACAAAGCAGTGCTTGTTACTGATTCACTGCAAGGCTGTCATTTTGCACAGTTCAGTCTGCACAACGTAAATCTAAAGAACAAAAGCAAATAAGTAATTTCAGCATTATGGAGCAGACCAAGCTTAGCACTATAACCTGCATTGTCTGTAATGTATAATGGGGTGTAGCTGTGTCACATGCAGTATTTACACAAGCACTATGATGTGAATACCTTGACCTATTTTCACTTCTGTTGCTGTTCACTGCATATTGATTTTTGCTAGCTGATCCTGTTTATATTACTGCATCTTAGTATATATCCATATATAGCCTTCACTGCTGGCATATGGGAGGGATTAAAACATAAATTCCTGTGTATTTCAGTAAACTGTGATGCAAATTTTGTGGATGTTGTACAGTGCTTCTTTTCTGCCTTTAGAGAGTCGCTCTGATAATTTAGGTTTCATGCTTAGCCCTCCATTAAATATAAAGTGTTAATGGAACCTTTTAAAGTTTATAAAATGTGTCTGGATCTTATTCATGCATTACTTTTTCAGGGTTGGCATTTGCTTGAGTGGATTTAGGGAAATCTTTTTCACCATGAGGACAGTTAAGCAATGAAGTGGTTTGTCCAGAGAAGCTCTACAGTCTCCATGCTTGGATATTTTCAAGACCAGACAGGATAAAGCCCTGATCAACCTGGTTTGGTCTAATAACTGGTCATATGTTGTTTCTAGCATTAATCTGTGCAAATTAAAATTCCAAAGACCTTACTCAGAAAAAGCCTGGTCTATTAAATATCTGGCTGTGCTGTATCAATATCCACTGACTATAATTTCTTGAGACTGGGAAAACATTTTAAAGTGGTTGGATAGTCAATGATTACAAAGTGACTTAAGTCATCTGGGTGCAAAGAGATGAGCAGCAAGTGAGAAATCAACATGAAGCAATTGCAAAATGCCATTGCTACTTCATCATGTAATAGTTGTGTTCCCACAGCAAAGTAACTCATGCCCAGTGGTGGCAATTTGACTCCAGACTATGGCAATGATTCACCTGGCTAGACAGGAGAGCCACTGTTCAGCTGAGTTACAAGCACATCAATTAAATGCATGGATACCTGTGAGGTGTGATTGTGGATAATTTGCTGGAGAAGCACAACGTGTGGTTGTACCGTGGTGCTCATGATCCATCGATTTAATTACTGCATGCTCTCTCTGGTGTCCCATAGCCAGTGGGCTTCATCTCTGCCAGGGTCTATTCCAGCTGCTGTGACATCCCTCAGCCTAGATCTCTCTTCCATTTGCCAGAGGCCAGGAGGATCTTCCCCCTTGGCAATTTTTGTATCTGTCAAGATATATCATTAGTTGCTATTCCAGAAGTAAAACTAGAAAAACAAGCATGAGATGACTAGAGCCTGCAATTTTAAAAAAGAGCAGAGTGTGAAAGATTTATTCTTAAATCTCCAGAATTTTTGTTTTGTCAGCAGCTGTGTCTCCTAAGTTGTACCTGTACCTGAAATACAGGTAACAAAGATGAAAGACTGTGAGCCATTGTCATGTCAGTACTTTTGACTTGGTTCTTTTTCTGTCCCAGAGCATTCATGTCGGACTCTGTTGAGAAGAAGAATTCTTTCTTTCAGGAAACCAATGCCCATTCCGCCAAACTCTGCCTTTGATATGGAAACCACTTTCTTTGTGCTTTCCCTTCTTCCAGGTAACAATGCTTTTCTCCTGACATGGCATTTTGAAGCATGTTTTTGTGCATGTTGGAATCCTTTTTTTCCCTTGGTGTTTTCACCTGGTCAGAAAACTTGTGCCTTCTGAGAATGCCCTTAAATCAAATTTAACTGGTATATTGTAATGTAGACTGTAATAATACATTTCTATTTCATATATCAGCCTTATAATTTAGCAGTCTTATCAACTGGATTTCTACCCAATTAGGAAAGGAAACTTGTTACTAAGGGATTCTGTTTATTTTTCTTTCTACCATTACTATGTTTTCATCTTCCTGAGGAAATATAATATTACATTCTTACCATTCTGTGTTTGCTTTGTCCTTTGTTAATCATATGCTCTTCAGTTGCAACAGCACAAGTAGGGCCTGTAAAAGAGAGGAAAACTTCATCCAAATATGAGTGAAGGATGAAAAATAGTAGGTCTGGACATGATTTCAGTTTTCGAGATCTATTTCCCTAGGGTCAGATTTCAGAAAATTCAATGGTTTATAGGAACAGATTGCTTATTTCTTCATTCTTGTGGTAGTTTGACTGAGGTCAGAATTTGCACATACAATTTGAATGTGATTACAGATCAGACTAAGTGCCCCTGCACTGAAATAGTAACAACTTGTCATATACATGGTGTGAAAATCCTTTCTTTTCATCCTCTCATCCTTTTACAACCACAGATTTCTTGTCTTGTAATTGACAGACCCCTCCATCTGTAAGTCTGTCATTTGTAGTTTTCTGTTCAGGCACCTTAAGTCATATTCACTTTATTCAGGTACTTATGTTTGGGAACAAAAACGTTGAAAGATTTCTTGAAATAGAAAATTTTTTAGGAGAATCGGGAAAGTTGAAAAGCATTCCTAAGCTTGAGAGGAATGTCCATAGAATTTTTTTGTTTGAGCTTACCTTCCAAGTAATTTTATTCAGTTCCAGTACTTGTTTTCCAAATGTTGTGAAAACCAGTGTTTGAGATTCTCGGGGGACAGACAAGCTATTTATTTATATTGTCAGGTCTGGCATAAATCATAACCCTGTTGCACTTGATGTTGTACAAACAGAGTTAATAAATGATCCTTGCCCCAGGTGCTCAGGAATTAAGTCTAAGACATAAGATGGTGTGTAGGTATGACAAATAGAGGAGCAAAGAAAGCCAATAAATAGTGCCAGTTAGGAAGACAGATTACTTCCTGGCATGTCAGCGTCAAGGGTTTTGTGGGCTTCCCAGAAAGGCCAGGTTTTCACAAAGGATATAAAGGGCAGGGGGAGGGGAGTATCTTTCCAGTATTTATAGGGAAATCCTTGCAGTCGTGAGAGGGAATATGGAAGAAAAGTTGCAGCTGGCTTGTATGGAAGATAAATAGACAAATAAGCTTGTTAGACAATTTTAGGGCAAAACATTTCACTTCTGACTGAGGGTGAGGTGCAGCTTGCTTTATTAGCACTTTCCTCTAGATTTAGGACATAAGTGGGAAAAAAAAGTTAGTAGGTGGAGGTATTAAGAAATTCTGGAATTGCTAAGGAGATTCCAAAGACTGTTACTGTTATTCCTTCCTTGTTTGACTGACAGCCCTGAAGGCTCAGTGTTAGGACACTCTGGATTTCCCTTCAAATATTTCACTCCAAATTGCATGAGCAAATAATGGCCTATTGTGAGTTTTGTAGTTCTGATATCAAGATGAGTTTGGGTAATTACTTTAATGAATAAACAGCTACATGTATGTGTATCTATATCTATATCTTGAGAGGAACATACATAAAGAGAAGACACTGAGTATCCCATAACAATGTAGTAAATGGCTTCCTCATACCAATAATAAAAAGGCAAACTGGCAGAGCATCTAAAAATGCAGACGTAAAAATAATTTTGGTTCATCATTTAGAGGAAATTATCCATTGAGAAGTCTGGTAGACTGCCAGTGCCTCAGCCTTCATACCCTTCATACCCTGCATACCCATGCATTAGCATGGGAAGAATAGAGAGGCAATTAATGAAAGGATTTTTCTTTTGTAAGATTCAAAGTTTTTTTAAATGGTTCTACAGCAACTGTAATTATTTAAGAACAGCACTTATTCCAAGCAGAGATTTGAATGTATGGGTAGTTTGTGCAAGCCCTCACATTTGTACTGTAGAATGAAAAAAAAGATGTAAAATTAACCACATTTATTTACCAAGTAACCAAAAGCAGCTCTGAGAAAGTAATATTATGAAAGCTATATAAGGCAGCAGGATTCAAAGAACTAACTGAAATCATCCTGATTCAGCAAAGCTGGCTGAAGCATTTACACCTTCCATGTCAAGCAATCTTTCTATCACAGTGTGATCAGACTGAGCTAAAGGTGTGTAATCCTTCAGCACCTTGTAGTCACCATAACCTAAAATGGAAGAACAAAACTGCTGAAGACCGTCTGTGGAAAAGAGAAGAAGTTACAGTATACTAGTGCATCAGTATACAGTGATCTGTGACAGTTCAACAGGTCAGAAAAGGTAGATTAGCTCAAGAAAGAGCATGGCAAAAAAATTTCTTGATTAAAATTGCCAATATCACATGACACTGCTCTGAGGAGGCAGCATGTGATATCTGAATTGGTTTGTGATATCTGAATACTATTGGTTTGTGTTACTTAATGTAGGTCTGGTGTAACTGTTATTTTCAGTGACAGTACTAATGTCGTTCTTTATAAACATGGATGAAACATGGTGGAAACTACAGTTTGTCTCATCCTATGGAAGAGAAAAACCTTCTGATAGTTGAGTAAGGCTTCCTCGAAAGTCTGGGTGGGCTTTTTGTGTGTGTGCTAGTCTTTCTGGTTTTCTTTCTTTGGTTTTGGTTTTTGTTTAATATTTTTTTTCTTTCTTTTGAAACAAACTGCACAAGCTGTAGTGATTATTTATTCAATACTGTGGTTCTTTGATAAAACATACAGTGTAATAATCAGACCATTTTTTTTTTGTGTAATTGTAAGTGACAGATGTCTGAGGCTCATAGTCATTTTAGCCTGACATTTGCAATTATTGCAGCAGTATTGATAGAAGAAGATTAAGGAGCTCTCAGATGCCAAACCTCATTATTTCAACTTTATGTAGAGCTGTCAGGTCCTAATAATTCCACAGGGATTTAGCCTTTACAGCGTAAAAAGGCATGCAAAAGGTTTTCATAACAATCTTAAAACTATTATGGACCATCAAAATGTAAATGACCATAGTTTAATGAATATCTAATGACTATATTTTTTAACTTTCACTTAGTAATTTTAAAATTATGCCCTATTTTCTAAGTGGCATAGTGGTCAACAGTAATATCCCTTAAATAAGTCTTAAAACTGTATTTTTCCTGGCATCTTAGAATTGTCATTCATGACAGTGCATAGTCTAGTCCAATGAAAATATATCCAGTGTGCAATAAAATGGATTGGATAGTTTTTCTCTTCATCTGACATCTTCATGTCAACAATCTGCAGTCTGGTCTTTCAAGTCTTTTCAAAGGGAGATAATTCATAAAGAGCTTCTGTGCTTTATTTTTAAGACACTTCCATGAAAAATGAGTCATACCCAGTACGCTGCTGAACTCTTTTGTAGTATTGTAGGATACTGTAAAATGAAATGATTCCATGGAGAATTGATTTTAGTCTGTACCCTCTTCTTTTGGAGATTCTGAATATCTACCTGTAAAATGCTATTTTTTTAAATCTTAGTGTGCTCAGGAAGCTAACTCAGGCTTAAAATCTCAGATGAAAGAAACATATTCTTTAGACCTAGCTATTTCTCTTCAAAGCCTGTTTTTTCTGACACCCTCTGCAGAGGCAGATACTGGATTGTGCCTTGAAGATGACCCTTCGTTATCTGCTGGCAGACCTCTGAACACAAAGACCTTTTCATAATAATGATTCTATTCCTTTAGTAGTTTAAAGTTTCACAAGAAGTTTATGTGAAACTTAGCACTTTGACCAGCACAGTTGTTTCATCTTTATGGATGAAAGAAGCTGATGTTCTAGAGATAATGAATGGGCACTGAAAATGTTTCCAGAGACAAAGTGGGCTCTTACAGAATGCTAGTATGTTCCACTCAGCTATGTCCATTTGTTAAAACTTAGATTGACTGTATTCCATTTTTCTAATTGGATCTGGAGGTGTTGATTTAATTCCACATTTGTAACAATGAATTACAGCATTTTAACAGAGGAGGTGAAAAATATGGCAGGTGCAGAGTGAGAGGCCACAATATTTCTATTTGACTGAAATGGACGGACCCAAGTTTAACTGCTGTGATAATGTGTTTGTTCAGGAATAGCAACAATCCAATAGGATTTCCAGTCTGCTTTTCTGGAGGAAAAAATGCCCATAAAATGTAAGCAGACTTTTGTTCACTTTCTCAAAGTTGTTTTTGGTTTTCAGCCACAGCTGGTAACAATTTCGTAGTCTGATAAAATATTCTGATGCTGAAATAAAGTTTGCATTTATCCATTGATTTGCTGAAACATATTCACACTCCTGACAGCCTCCCATGATGTCTTTGGCTGTCCCAGGATGGAAGATGTTGCATTTTTATGACCAGGCTCTGGTTGCCCTTTCCTTGCTGCAATTAGGCACAGACTTGAGACCACTGTAAGAGCCCTCTTGAACTGCACTGCACTGACCCCTTCCAAGGATTATCCAGACCTTCCAAGGCAGATGCTGGGATATATCCAGTGAGCTTTAACACTAGTTCACTTTGGAATGAAACCGTTGGTGTCAGTGGTTAAATAGATGCCCACTTTGTGAGCAACAGACCTTCAAAGCAGACAATAAAGTCATGGAATATCTTGGAGTTGGAAGAGATTCCTAAGGATCATCTAATCCAGCTTCCTACTACTTCAAAATGAACCTTATGGCTTAGAGTATCATTGAGATACTCTTTGGTTTCTGACAGGCTTGGGGCTGTGACCACTTCCTGAGGGAGCCTGTTGCATTGACTGATCACCCTCTTGGTGGTAAATTTTATTAGAATACAGAAAGATTGTGTTATTGAAGAAAATGCTTGTTTTTTTCAATATATCCAAAAGCCTGAGATTGGTGGATGATAGCACTTCTAACTCCTACCTATCACTTTTGGATTTTGAGAAAAATGTAAAGACAGAAATCCAACCCCATTTAAAACATAGGTCTGTTTCTTCTTCAGGATGCCACAGGATTGTGAGAGTAAAGCATTATATTAGTAGGCCTGAAAGAATCCTTTGTGAGGTACAAGACTCAAGAAGGGAAATAAGAATAGAAGAAACAAAGATAAATTGATTTATAAGTAAGGCAAAACTGAAAAAAGTATAAAACCCTTAGCCCAAATCCTGAGTCCTGTTCATTTTCTCATTCTGATTTACATTGTGTAATTCCAGTGAAAACTGATCTACAACAAATAAAAGAACACAAGGTATATTGAGGTGCAGACAGCAAAGAGGTAAGAGGACAGATTCGTGCAATTAAAAATGCAGCAATTGAAACCTAACAGCGATAGCACTCTAGGAAATGATGTTGTTATAGGGAAACTGTTCTTTGGCCAGAAGAGCTGGAACTCTGCTAAAGGCACAGAAGTGCAGCAGGCATGCTTGAGGGAGGGAGGTACATGGCATCACTGACATGGAAGTGCATATGAAGTTTGGACCTGGCAAAAGAGTTAAACAGATCCTGGGCTGCAGTAATTGTTTATTGCATGATATTTTGTCTAATTTTTAGTAACCATCAAGTTTTTATCTGTTGCTCATCAAGACATGATAGCATTTGGCGTATTCCTCCTTGATGGCTCAAAGACCGTCAAGAATTTGGCTGTTGGTTTGACTTCTGTGTTTGCTGTGAATGATTACTGTGTATCTTACTCTCACTCTTTTTTCCCACTTCAATTTGTAGTTAGCTGGTTTGCCTGGAGCCCAGTAATTTGTTGCTATGACTGTTGGATGCTATCCCATGCTTATGTCTTTAATGAGCTCAATGGTTTGTTTTGAGCTTCTGCATCTGGTAAAGATAATAAGGATGACATCTCTGTTAGTCACAGCCCTGCCTGCAGTGAAGGGCACACTGAGTTTGGGGCTTAAAATAGATTTTTCTTCTATAGTCTGTGTGTTCAAGCCTACAATAATTGCTGAACAAAATGTTCTTAGACATTTGCCTGAATAGCATCAATCAATGGTACTGTTTATGAAGGAGAAAGCTATTTTTGAGACATAAAGAGGCTATGCATATAAGCTGGCATTTAATTTCCTGTAGTTCCAAAATCTGGACCTGACATTTTGTTTCCATTGTCATTTAATCAATAGCTGTGCTTTGATCAGACAGCTAAAAGACTGTGTGTGCTCCTTACCTGCAAAACAACAGATTGGGAGGGCCACTCCCTTTTGTCCTGAAACAATAGACCATTAGCACTTCGTCACAGCAAGGGCCATTTGGGGTGCTTTTAAGGGAAGTTCACAGCGTTCATCTGTGCAACAGGAAACAGAGAGAAACTGGAATAAAATCCAGGGAGAATCTTCACACGGTGAGTGATGCGAAGAGGTGAGGTTTGTTTATCCAGAGCATGGGGTTAGTCTTGGTTTATTAAACTGGGCTTTGTCTCTCTTTTGTAGAAATTCTCCAAGACTAATTTAGCCTCTTGTTCTGCAAGTTGTTCTCTCCAGGAATTCTCCTTGTAACAGACAGAGCCTTAAACCAGTTAGCTTCTATGGAGTTTCATGTCTGAGCCTCTTTCTTTGAAAGATGCACATTGAGAATGTATTTTTTGGGGCCAGCTGTTGCAGCTGTTAGTAGTGACAGTGGGAACTGGCAGAATATTCCTTTGGAAATACTGTATATTGGTGTTAAATGCTATAGAAGATGTGGTATCTGGTGTCTGGCACTTCTCCATAGATTAGCAAGTCATAAAGTGCCGTGGTCATGTGGACAGGGCAGATGAGTAATTAGAGCACGGGCACAGAAGCGCTGCTTTGGAGTGACAGGTTGGGGCTGGCTGCTGATCTGAAAGAGCTGCCACGGGGCACACTCTCAGTCAGCTGCAAATGCAATCAGCATTAGCTGAGTACTGGGACTTGTCCAGGCGTGTAAGCCATTATTTAACAAAATATTGTTTCTGATATGCAAGTTATTAAAGAAAGACAAGAGAGTAGCTATATTTTAGCCATAGGGTACAATTAGCTTTTTGGGAAACGGCAGAGTTGGAGGAAACAGCAGTGCTACCCCTGAAACATGTTGTTCATTAGATTTGTTTCATAAGGAGTCCAGTTCTCTGATAAAACACAATCAGGACAGGATAAAAAGTATTTATAAGTTGGATAAAAATGAAAAGAGAATAAACATAACATTTCCAGACCTTTCCTCCTCACAGGATAACCACTGAGGCCCATGTGGGTTTGAAGAAAGGAAGAGACTTTCGTGATTTCTTCTATCAGGTGAAAGAAGTCACCAAAGCCTCATGGCTGTGTTGAATAAATTACTGCCAGTGGCTCACAAAGACATCAAAGTTAGTAGATTGCCCTAGACCTTACACTTTTGATTTTTTCTTTCCACTTAAAAATCAGGGCAAAAATGACCCCGCATAAAGATCAACAAAGGAGAGAATGTGCAATTAGTTTTAGGTTAGTAATTGGTAGAACCTGGATCTGCAAGTAGATTTACAGTGGTTTTTCTTTAAAAGAAACAGAAGGAGCAGTGGTCTTTCATATGCCAGCAATTTCTGAAGAATCTTGCACCACAGACATAAATTGTGAAAAATTATACAAATAAGTATCTCAAGAAATCCAGTAATAACATTTAAAATCAAATATGTAGCTTTAAAGTACTTAGAAGATGCTGGTCTAATTTTGAAAATGTGTATTGATATTTGCTTTGGTTTGCTACTGCCGAGGTAAGATAAGTAGCCTGTAAACAATTATTGTTATAGAAAGCCAAATCAGTGTCCTATTGACAGGAATTGACAAGGAATATTTCCATTGACTCATTTTAAAGAATGCAATCTTGTCTAGTAACTTGAAAAGCCAGTTATTTCAAGGCCAGTTTTTAATGTGGAAAATCACCTTCACCTTTCTGAACAGCATCTTTCTGAATTGGGGTCTAATGATGGAAAAATTTATCAGCTCAAGGTGCAATTTCAGTTTCAGGTACTGTTGACTTCTAAATGTAAAAGTGCCTCTTTGTGTCATTTTTGCTGACATTACTGTTGACACACCTGAGCTGTGCACAGGGGCTGGGCCATGCCTGTTCACTGAGTTTTCATATCTGGATTACACTCAGAGAGGGGGACACACACATCTGTCACTCTGTCTGTGTTTTGCTGCTGAATGCTTTGTGGAAATGTTATTAGACTTCTGAGCTAGCTAGAAATGAAAATCATGGTATTTCAAGGTGCAGAGTTATGACACAAAGTGAATTAAGTTCAAGTTCATCCTTTCTAAAGCCAAACAGAATTTAAAAAAATATTTCAAGGGAAATAGTGTGAATTCTTCTGATATGTTTTGGGTGCAAAAATGTAAGCTGTTATGAGAAACAAGAATAAAAAAGTAGCTTCTTGCTCCATAGCACTATTTTTTATTACATTTGTATTGACTTAAAATGTGAAAATTATCAAAATAAGCCTCACTTCTCATTTGACCATTTAGTTTGGAATCCTAAAACCTTATGAGAAGCCTTTAGGATCCAAACCCAGCTTTCACAAATCAGACTTCTTTAGTCCAGGCTGAGTGCATCCATCAAACAGGCAGCTTGAAGCTGGCACGACTTGGAGGAAGTAGATCCTCTCAGGATGGAGGGGATGATTATGGCAAACATATGATTGACAGGATTTTTTTTTCCCAAAGGGCTGCTTTACCTGCAACTCTTTTACCTACATAGAATTCTGCAGGGATATATTTCCTGTAACAGCAAGAGTTTCACCATATAAAAAATATGATAAAAGCACATTTTTGAAGAAGAGGGTTGTGGTAAGTAAAGCCCTCATGATATTTATTTAAAATAATATATATATATATTTTAAAACGTTGTTGCTCTTGATATATGTGATAAGTGCCTGTGTTCAGTTGCATCACTTTGATCAGTCCCATCCACTTTCCCCTGTTTGCACGTTGCCAGCCTCTGTTCCCTTGGGAATTCTCAGGAAAGGAACCTTGACTGTAAGACTGGAAATCAGTAATATGGGATCAGAAGATTAATACCATTAAATTGTTGCTACCCATATTAAAGCCACACAGAAACAGTAAATACCTCAAGTCTTGCTTCTTGCTCCAAATATTAAATGTAAAGTTTAACAGGACCTTTAGATTGTAGCCTCTCTGTGACCTGTTTCATAATTTCTGCCTTTGCTGCTTCAGGTGTTAAGGTGGGAATATGCAGACCTGTGGGATTTAATGCCATCAATGCACCTTCAAATCCAGAGAGACAGATTTTTCATGCCAGGCATTTGGCTGGGTGATGGGTTGCTGAATAAGATCCTGCTTTCCAAAAATTTTAAAAGTTTATGGGCAGACTTCATGAACACTCTCCTATCTCCACTGTTCTCTTAACTTCTGCACCACCATTGATACATATAATTTCAATCTGTACATGTAATTACAACAGTACCAATTAGGGATGCACCTGAGAAGGAAAGCATCTGTACAGTTTTCAGATCTGAGCAACTTGTGCTTATTCTCCTTTCCTAACCCAAAATAGCACTTGAAGGGGAAGTTAAGTTTGATAAGTACTGAAGTAAATCTGCAGTTGGAGGGAACTTGTTAAGTCTCTGCATAGACTATATTTATTTAATTTGAAAGAATGGTGACACCACAGAACATTGAAATTTCTCAGTGTTTCCTTATTTATTTGGGCACGAAGACATAGGGAATATATAAGAAATATCTTTTTCTTATCCTATAAATTTTCCTTAGAGCAGTTTCAAGGATATTTCCCTTAAAAGTAGAGGTAAATCTCTACAAATAGTAGTGCTCTTAAGGAGACATCTTTACAGATGAATACATTACATTAAACAACATAATTAGTATGTCAATATATGAAGATCTTATAATCCTATAAAAATATTAATATTTCAAAGTAAAACTTGGTGGCTTCTCTACTATTCCCATAGATACCAATGGGATGGCACAGGAAGAAACAATTGTAGTTTTTAATCCAGCTTCCTACTACTGCAGTAGATATATATATATTATATATATTATATATATATATTTTTTTTTTTTTTTAAGTGGGTGCTTCAATCAAAGTTGTGGCTGTAGTCCTGCTATCAGCCATGGCTGAATTTACAGCAGGTCTAAGGCTGGCACATCAGGATACCTGGAGAGACAATGCATGGATTTAATATCATTTGCCAGTGGAATTCCTGGGGCTCAAAGTAATAATGCCTTCTACATTAATGTGCAGTGAAGTGAGTGTAGCATTAATCTTCATAGAAAGTTCAGTTCTCTGGAGAATGTGCAAAGATAGTATAAACCATGGTAACAGGAGATAGGAGCCAGGTAACATGGGGTTACTTTTATGTAATTTCAATCTGATTAAAGAAAGTTAGAATTTTCTCTCTGCAATTTGTCAGAAGCATGGCAGGATGGCAGATATGAACTGTCTCAATACTGTGAGCATGACTCATATGTCTTACTTGAGTTTGAAATTTTAAGATCCAATTAATAGAATTATTTCTGAAGTTACTGTAGCATCATCAATTATGCTATTGTACCTTAGAAGTTGGATATTATAAATGCCTCTTTTCCAGAGGCTGCATTTCTGCTATGAGAAATGTGCCTTAGGCTGAATCTTAATTCATGATTTACCAGCTGACAATAAATTATTTTCTATATTAGCAATATTTACTAAAGTAGCCAGACTTTGTTTTATTGTGTATGGGGAAAGGGGTGGAAAGCTGGGTGATTTCAAATGGGCTGACTTGATATTACAGAAGTGTACAAATGAATATGTACCACTGTGCTTTGTTTTTTTCCTTTATAAACAGAAAAATCTTTCTATTTGCAAAAGTAGTTAGTTGATGCTCCTTTGGTGAAAAGAAATGTGACTTTGTAACTTTCTCCTTTTTTGTTATCTGTGTATTAGAATCTTCATCAATTGATTTTAAGCATGACTTCAGGATGGGAGGGATGTGGGGTAGGAAGAAGCAGAGCCCGTGAGAGTCACTGAACTTGATGTTGCAATGGAGGGGGTGTGTGGGAGAGAAAGTGTGCTGAAACACAAGAAAAAGGGGATTTGAGTAAGAGGTCAGAGTAAGAAGAAAGATAGCCTGGTGATCTGCTAGGAGAGCTGTGCCCTGCACTTTTATGAAATGTTGTGCAGGACCAGCAGAGCTTTTTTTCAGATGTGTCAGGAAAGGATTTCTGTCCCTATGGCTGCTCCACTTGACAGCCTCAGCTCACACTTTCTGTCAGGGTCAGCTCCCCAAATACTTGGACAGAACAACACTCCAGGGATGTAGGAGGAGGAGGATGACAGGGGGATGTGAAAGTTCACATGTATTCACTGAATTGTACCCAAACCAGCACGACCTTACCATGCCTCGTGCCTGCCCTGCCGCTCAGCTGCTGTCTCTGTGCACATCAGGCATTGCATTTTGCTTGCTCTGTTGAAGCCTAGGCACAATTTTCCACACCCAAGTTTTCTTATATGTCCTTTGTCATTTTAGAACTAATTGCTGGATTGAA
Source organism: Pycnonotus jocosus (assembly GCA_013400435.1). Taxonomy (NCBI): domain Eukaryota; kingdom Metazoa; phylum Chordata; class Aves; order Passeriformes; family Pycnonotidae; genus Pycnonotus; species Pycnonotus jocosus. The sequence goes on along the minus strand of VWYP01026643.1, from coordinate 13,917 downwards.
TGCATTCATTTTTGTAGCTGAGGAGACAGGACTGGAGTTGTATTCTTTGTGCAGCAGAAATCTCAATGATACCAAGGGAGCAGGCCTACACAATACCTGTTTACAAATGAGAAAACACTGAATTTCTGACACACTGCAACACTGAGGTTTAATTTATGGATGTTTATGCAACATTTCAAAATTTCTGGACATACATATCATTTTGCAAGGAATACAGTGTGGCCTCCTTAATGGAATCTCTTACTGCACACAGGAGCAACCCAAGCTCTTGCCAAAGGTCCTTGAAATCAGTAAAGCCAGTCAGCTGAATGCAGTTTTGGTGGGAGAGTATTTTAATTACCCCAGATGACAATGAACAATTACAAAGTTTAGATGAATACAAGTTGTAATACAGTGTCTAGATAGAGACATATCTATTTTAGTATTACTAGGTTCCTTCAAGTGTCCACCTCTTGGGTTTTTTCCCCAGATTTTATGAGTAATTTCTTTTACTATCAGCCTGATCAGTGGTATCTGCTCCAAAAGATTATTAGGCTTCCTTATTTTCCCAAGCATGGGACACAAATGGCTTTTATACATAATAAGATACATCGAGTGGTGTGACAATTAAAGCCCTTGTACTTTTTTTTGCTTGCAGCTTGTGTAAAGACACTCACAGATCAAGGAACTTCAACTCAGTGACATGGTGGGAACAAAATTACAACCAACTCTACAACCAACAGGTTGTAGGAACTTTTGTCTTCCCGATGCCTTCAGAAAGTGAAGGCTTTGCTTAGCATTACAGAGAGGTTTTTTACACACACAGTTAATGGACACGAACATCAGAAATCTTTGGCTACTGCAATTTTCAAATCTCTGCATTGATGTGAAATGGTCAGCACAAGCTCACTGAGCTCTCCACACTGCCTGTGGCTCTTTGTGCCATCTGAACCTTGGACAGACGGGGCAGCATCCACTGCTGAGCTCCTCCCAGGGCTTTCCCACTGCTCTGTGCTGATGTAGCCAGGGAGCAAGAGGACAGGTTGGATGCTCACACGAGAATGATGGCCAGGATTCTCCTTTTTGTGGGGACACAGGTTCTGATATTCAAGGACAGAACAGCAGACAGAGCCAAGCAGGAATGTTGTGGGTGCAGAGTTCCACTGGCAGTGCCAGCAATGGAAAGCACATCCAGGGAAACCTGAGACAGAAACATCAGTCCCTGGATCTGTTACCCACATCTCAGAATATACAGTCACCACCTCCTCCTGAAAAACAGCAGTACCTGAGGAAATGCAAGTCACCTGAATGAGCCCTTAAGAAAAAGAACCCCACAAACCATGGTGCTTTAGTGATATATATATATATAGTATTCCATATGTGTGTACACAGGCCTTAAGGAAGTGTCACAATAATGTCAGCAGTATATTCAAAACTGAAATTATATTTCTTGTGCCTCTTCTCTGTTTTCTGGAAAATATTGTGTTACACAATAAAGGACTGCAAGGATTGATTTTTAAATACCTGGAGTGTAGACAGTGGAAATTGAATAATTACAGTTAATTAGTTCTCCAGATAACAAAGGGCCATGGTTCGTGCCTGTATGCTGTGAGGTTGTGGGTGTTTAAAGTGGCAGGAAATGGGTGGGCTGACCTGCAAATTATGAAATGAATTCAAACAGAGCTGTATTTAGGACATCAGAATTATGTAAGGATGAGTTTTTCATTAAAGTCTGAATCTTTCATAGCTTCTGTCTTCAGTTTCCTAGAACTTCATTTTAATGTACAATATTAATGAATAAAAATTGCTTTTAAAATTATTATTTCAAAGAACTTCTCATTAAAATAAATTCTGACAATACAAGTGTTCTACAAGTCCATAGTAAATTCAGAAGGGCTTTTCCTGTATTAAATATGATACACTTCTCATTGTTTAGTTATTTATAGCTGATACAGTAGTGATAAATTGACTTTAATCTTGCAGTGATTAATATGTGATAAGGTATAGAAACCAAGTTAATAGGAAAGTAGAATGAAATATGAATTCTGCATTTCTGACATAAGTGAAGTGCAGAATTCAGACCTGCATCTTCTCTTGGGCCAGGCAAGTGAATGACACCGTATAGAGGAAGAGTGTTCTCGTACAGTCTGAGTGCTCTTGGTGGTTTCTCTCTGCTCTACACTGCAGTGAGTTTTTTGTACAGATCAGTGTTGGGGTTTTTTTCCACTGATACGATTTTTTCTTAATGGTGAAGTGTTAAGCATCCCCTTTTTTACTGCTTTTCTCTTTACAGTTCTTTCTCTACTGAAACCTTTATTTAATTTTTAGATTGACTTTCCTCCCAGTGTTTCTTGGTCATTACATCTTTCTATATAGTACCAAAATTCAATCTTATATTTAATGACTCAAATGAAAATCATTGCTAGAAGCAAATGATCAAACAGAGATATTAATTGTTTGAGCTAATAACATTTCTTTCCACAAAGCCACTATTTAATGCTACAGTAACAGAAAAACCATTCAAAGCTCTTGAAAAACACTCAAGGAAATTTTATATATCAACTTGAGAATATTCTTGCTTAGAGGTTGTAATGCACAGACATTAGAAATAGGGCTTGTGGCTTTTGTCTTTTTTTTTTTTTTTCAGAGGGTGTGAAAGAGGAACTATTATCTGACTAAATGCAGGCTGGAGCTGAGAAATGTAGTTATGGGGAGAAAAAAATCCTACATTAAAATGCAAAAAGGAAAGTAAGGTAATTGATGACAATTTAATTAAATATAGGCTATGGAATATGCTGTTGAACTACTGAAAGATAATGTACATATGAATAGAATTGAATTAATTTTTGTCCAGTTCTAAGGTTTCACTTAGTTTTCTTCCAAAGGTCTGAGATATTTCCTGAAATAGGAAAACACTTTAGGGAAACACCAATTAAGTGTATTCAAATGCTTGTGGAAATTTACATTCACAGTTTATATGCTCATATGAGACAACAGCTACAGGAGAAAACAAAGATGTTTCATTATTTTATTGTTACTGAGCATGCAGTATTTTTAGCTGTCTTTGAAGCAGAATTTAGTACTGGGTATGTGGTGAGCAAAGGCTTCAGTAATCATTCACAATCTCTTTGCTGTGTGGAGACTGAATAGGGAGAGCCTGAGAAGATGCTGGAGGAATAAGGGAGAATGAAAGGCTCAGCCACGCTTTCAGAAAGTGAATTGTAAAAAGTAAAAATGGAAAATTCAGAGTGTGAGTCACTCTGAACTCAGGGTGATTGAGTATGGTATAAAGCACTGATTGAAAAATGCATTTAACACATGCTTTAGTAGTTTGTGAAATTGTGGCCTAACTGTGCAGCTTTACTGGGAGAATATAACTGGAGAAGATTAAAAGAGTTCTGGGAACAGAACCCAGCACTAAAGTTTTCCAAGGTTTGAAAATAGGTTTCTTTGCTTTATCATGAATCATTAGTTTCCATCAAGTCAGACTTGCATGCAAGGTAATAGAAAAGCTGAAAATCATTTTGGGATACAGAGAGATATTTTTTTAAAATGTATTTAATAATCTTTCTTTTGTATTTCAACCTCTTGTCTTTCTGTAGCTATAATTAAGGGAAATCCATGTTGCAGACTTGTGATTATAACTGCTTTTTATCTTCTATTGAATTTTGGTTTAGGCACAACAAGGCTGCTGGATGAAAGTGTCAGAGCCATAAAACAGAAGAGTGGGTTAGCAAATGGGGAGGTTGTTTTCCAAAAGAGAACTGGGAATGGAGAGAAATTATGTTGGTTACTCTTATCCTTCCTTGCAACTGGGTCTCACAGTACATTCATCCTCTGTTTAATTAACATTTTCATACGTTAGCAATTCCCTTCTTTATTCTTGGCTAGAAATTTTTTCTGCTCCATTGGGTGCATGTTAATACAAATAAAAGCAGTGCAGCATCTGCAGATGAAGATTCTTGCCTTTTTACTGTAAAAATAGGAAGAGTGTATCATGTGAAACATTTTTTGAAAGGCAATGTTAACTCCTTGTTTCAAAGTTTTATGGAGTCTCCTAGAAAATGCACGTTCATGTGGAGGACCTCAGTGTTTCTGTCTGCAAGGGAGTTAGGCATTGCTTGTGCTAAAATACTTATTTAGAAAATTAGATTGATTTGCTGTTTAAAAGGGAACGATCTGGTTTTTATTTTAGTCTCACTTTGCAGCACATATGATATTATTCTGGAAAAAAAGGGGCTTTTGTTATCTGTGCAATGAATGGCTCAATATTCCTTTGCAGCTCTCCTGGGATGTGAGGTGGTTAAATTCAGGAGTGGGTTTCTCAGTGAGGACAGGGGCTGTGTCCCTGTGCAGCCAGGTGACAGCTGGATCCTCTTCTCAAGTACCTGCTGGTTTCTTAACTGCTTCCATTTGCTCCAGTGAAATCTAGACCAGATTATGATTTATGGAGACATTCTGATCCATTTCTGATCCCATCACTGGGGTTGCTCTGCAGACCCATTGTGAATTAAACTTTCAAACTCTGTGTGCTGCTGAGCCCTGATGAGATGAATTTTCACATTGGAATTATTTCTTTGCCCCAATGCCTAACAATAACAAATCTTGATCTCTTTAATGGTAACAATTTTTTTGTTTATGGAAAGTTGTTTACTACTTACTGGTTTTGTATTCAGTAGAATTGACATGAAGGACTTTGTATCTGTGATTAAATTCCTCTGAGATTATTCAGGCTAATGGTTTATAGGTAATTTAAACATTAGATTTGTAGCTTAAACAGGAAATTATTTCATGTGATCTGTGTAGTGGAGCAGTTTTAGGCAAATAGATTATTTCAAAATCTTTGCATGAATTATTTTGCTTTACATTTTCTTTTGTCACTTTAATACCAATCCTATTATGGCTGTTATTCTGCAATAGATACTGGTGTATTTAAATATTTTGTGGGTGCTATTATTATCCTGCCATGGAATGATTAGTATTCTATATGTCTTTGGAAAAGGATTTTCTGCAACATCTTCCAGTCTTTGGTGTTTCTTTGTATGAATTATAAATTAGAATATAGCTATATATTAACTGTTTTTAAGAGAATGCAGATTGTGATTGTACTTTGTTATCAGTTTATTTTTTTTCTTATTAATCATGCTAAACTTAAACTTCCTTCTTATTGACCTAAATAGGTGATATAAATAAGTGCATTGAAGAATTAGGTTATTCTTAAAATACAATTGCAATATATAAAGTATATTAACTTTTAGCAGCTGTCCACCTCTCTGAGCTTCACTCATCTCTCAGCAGTCAAAGCTAATTTCTCTTCAGTTGTCCATTTTTGGACAGTAGTTGTTTTCTGAGGTGCAATAGATTGTTCTTGGTATCACAAGTGTCATTTTATATGTCTGTGACGTTGTCAAAAAGAATAATCTGTAATCTATAATGTTGACATGATAAAATTGCAATAAAGCCTGCTTTAATAGCACAGTTACCTAACATTTGTTGTAACAAGTGCAACAATGCACCGTGACAGGGTCTAATTAAAAACATTGATCAATCCCATTTCTCACTTCCTGCTGTAGACAGTCATGGGAATTTACTGATACACCTCATGTTTCTTAATTCTTTTCTAGAGGGAAGCTGTGCCGTGAAAAGATGGGTCAGTGTAACTGTATTTACAAAAATTACTGTGAAATTTATTAGAATTGATGGATAAAGACAAAACAAATTCCTTTTCTGTATATTTTTTTGTTCTTCTTATATCATTTTTAATACACAAGTGCTTAGAAAAACAATGTATTTGATTAACACAATTTTTATAACCCAGGGCCATTTTCTTCCATATTAGGAAAAGGAACATATATACAAAAAAATGCTTAAAATTTACCCAAGATACTGTGTTTGTAACAAAAAAGTTATTTTTTTATTGATTCCACTTTTTTCTTGTTCTGTCCACTCCCCATTGCCTGACAAATGGGATTCATTCTATTGCCCATGTCTGCACATGAATCAGACTGGGCTCTACTTCACTCTGTTGTGCAGAGTGGTGTTTAGATCACTCTTAGTAATTACATGAAATATTTTAACAATACACAGCGTAGTGATTCATTTTTAAAGTTATATGCATTTAATATTGCATTTACTATTGGATAGTTGCTGATGCTGCAATATTTTGGGAGAAAATTGATTTGTTTACTGATGTCCCATTCATCTGTACATTGCTCTTAGTTTATATGCCTTCCTCCTTGCTTGAGTATATGTCAACAGTCCCAGTTTAAGCTGATGCATTCATTCTGAGGCCAAAAAAGAAATTCAGGGAAATTCAGTGACAGGAGAGGGATAGAATTGAAAGCTTCTGAGCCCTCTCCATGACCTATCATGCATTCTTTTTAATTTCCTAAAATGCTTCAAATATGATAGAGAACTATATAATTTTAAATGTTTACATACCTTAATATATTTTCTGTGATAGCTTTGGGTTTTCTTTCTTTTCTTTTTTCTTTTCTTTTTTTTTTTTTTTTTTTCCCTGAGGATTGCTCTCTGTATTTCTTTCTCTCCTATCCCAGGATGGGTGCACAGAGTGATTTTACCTTCAGATGGAAGGTTGGTCACGAGTGTTTGTGCTCCCTGGTTGTAGGGGGACAAGAGACACTCTGGCTTGATGAACAAGGCTGCTTTTACTTGAAGGAAAACCATGAAATGCCAGCAGAGCTGTCTGGGAACACCTTCTGGGTGTTCAACTCTAGAGTTGATCTCAGTGACCAAAGCAGCTCTGTTGCCCTGGATTTTAAGGGGAATTCAGATATCCTGCCTCTGCCTCTGTTATCTCTGGAGAGCAGTTTTTGGTCCCTGACAACAGTCTTTTTTACCCTTAGATAGGTATTGAGATGCTTTCCTGTACTCTGAGGTTTAAACTGGTGTGGGGCATTGTAGCTTGAGAAATTATGCATTATTATTTCTATTAGGTTCAGCAAAATGCTTGATAAGAGGTTTGCTCCAGAGAGTGTCTTCATGGCTGCTGCTTCTTTCTTTTAAGCTGAATAAGCCATGCCGCTGAGGAAAAAAGAAACTTTTTGTAAGAAGATAAAGAATGGTGATGTCTGTGTTACCAGCTGTGCTTGGTCAGGTTAAATATAATTATCAATGAATTGGTTCTTCCTAAAGGCCAAATGACAAACAAGTGACTACCAAGTTGAAGGAGTGAAAGTGTGCTTATGTGAATTTATTAGAAACAAAGACATGAATCCATTTGTTACTCTTAGTCATTACTCTTACTATTACTCTGACCTCTAAAAACAATATTCCTCTGGATGAAAACTGATCTTTTTTTTTTTTGCCTCGTTGTTCATGTAACAACATCAGCATACCCACTTTTTGATTAAAGACCTGCTTTTTTCAGACACAGTAATGACAAGAAAAAATGCTTTTCTTATTGTCTTTAGGAAGAATAGGAAAAACTATACTACTCTGTGATCATCCAGCTGAAAGATTGTCATCCAGCAACTCCAGAGTTTAGTCATATGTACTCCCCTTATCCATTTGGTATTAGATTTGTGAAGAAATACACTGTTTTGCCAAAGTTCTTCTTACTTCCACAGAGCAGAATTTGACACCCAGGTTTAGAGATTGCACTGAGTGCAGAGAATTGAATGAATTTCTATTTATTGTGTAAGTGCCATTTCTGAAAATAAAAGCTGTATTGCAGGGCTGTTGAACAGTCTCTTTCTCCCCCACCATGCTGTTCTTCATTACACTTTCCACCTTCTTCTGCCACCTTCCAGGGAAAGCTTTACAGATGCTGTGGAGTTGGTTGCTCCTTTTTTCCTTGAGGAATACCAGGAGGGATGCTGCTGGGAGCACTGTAAGACACAGCAAGGGAGCTGCATGTCATGAATCATGTTACTACTGGTGGTGGCTTCTGAGCTGTTCTTTCCTCTGCTTTTTCTCAGAGAGAAAAGTGAATTACCATCCTGAAAGGTGTGCTTAATTTCTTCATGGGGTTTTCCATCAGGAGTCATAGAGCTCAAGCTTGTTTTGAAATTCCTTTTGGAATTCTGGTTTAGCATATGGAAGCTCTTTCTAAAACTTATGGTATCCTATGTCTTCTTGTTTAGTATTGTTTTATTTAGGATTATGATTTTTTTGCTGCCTTAATGAGGTTTAAAAAGGAAAATCAGAAAATCAGCTGACTAACAAAAAGGACTTTCCACCCATATGAATATTAAAAGTGATAGTCACCATTAAAAAAGATCCACGTTACTTCAAAAAGCTTCTTCTCTGTCTTATGTTAAAATGACTCTACTGAATGCTAGCACTAAAAAGGGCTAGAAGATTAAGAAAAAACAACTCCCCCTGAAAAACAAAAGCAAGCATGGATGTGATCTGCAGGGCTTTTAGCATTGGATGAGCCCTGGCTATGGAGTGCATCTTTAAAATGAAGGGTGTCTGTTCCCCTCCTTGCTGAGGCACCAAAGGGTTTATGTTTAGAGTCAGAGCCCACTATATTGTACTACAGAGATCTCACTTGGTTTTATTTCTACTGCTGGTTCTCCTGTGGTCCTCCAGCATCTCACTTTGCATTCATTCTGTGAGCTGGGACACAGAAGTGGTTTGGTTTTTGTGTTTTGCTTGTTTGTTTTTTCCTGCATGGCTTTATTTTACTTTTTTTTTTGCATTCACATAGCTACCAGTGTTACAAGTAGGGTAGTGAAAGGAAAGCATGTTTCTGACAAGGCCATTGGCCTCGTTTTTATTTGATGGCACTCATGGCTAAAATCAGATCTGTCACTGATGTCAGCACTTTGCTTAAATCTGCCTGGGTTTCTTCACCACTGTTTTCATCCTCAGAATTGTAAATCAATACTCTTTGATCTAAACATAAAAGCCTGGGAGGCTTATGTTGAGGATATCTTCCCTTGTGCCTCGCTTCATTCAGTTCAGCTGCTAAATCTGGTCTAAGGAAATCAAAAGCAATACTGAATTGACATTTAATAGCTCTCCTCAAGACTGTCAGAAAGTAATTTCTCAGAAAGTTTGAAGTTTGAAACAAACTTTGCATCTTACTGCTCTATTATTAGCACTCCACTTAGCCTATGCAAGCAGCTTTTTGAAAGCAGCACATTATATGTGAACTGGGCACTCTAAGTGCTTCTGCCTTAATTAAATTGAAATTTCTGAGGAATAGTAAAAAAATATTCAAAGGCATATGGAAAGAGAAGAATTCCTGTTGATGAATTCTGAGGAACAGATGTGTTTTGTAAACTGTACCAGTTTTGACCATATGGAGTAAACTGCAACTAAAATAAAACACAGTTGCCTCCAATTTTTGCAAAAATCAGTTTTTCAGCTTTTAGGCGTCTTGTTAGCTCACTTCTACAGACTGGTACTCAATGGTGTTTGTCTTTCAGTTGCTATTGCACAATAAGAATTAGTGTTTTTTTCCAGGGTGCCAGGAATCTTAATGTCTATTAATCAGCTTTTACAAACCTGTGTTTTAATTGATTCTGTAAGGCAGTAATGAGGTTTGTAATCAGAATTTTGCAACGTACTGGAAATTTGAAATGTGTGGGAAACATTCAATTGCTGTTTTGGTTGAGTATAAAGTAAATAGCAGTGTCTCTGCCAGTTGGACTAAGCTGAGGGCACTTCCTGAAAAAGGCAAGCTTTTTCCTGGGTAACTTCTGTTGTGATATGGGAACTTGGTCATTAATGAACTCATGTCTTCAGCATTTCAGCAATAAGGGCTGAATGTCTGGGAACTCAGCTCCTTGGACAGAAGAAACCTCATTTCTGTTTGTTTGCCCTATAGGGGCAGCTCATCCATCCCAAATGCTTTGTTTGGGACACTTTGCGAGTATTTTCAGCTGGGAAAGCTTTGATACAGCCTGCAGGAGTAACATTTTATCCTGAGGAATGTGGGTATGTGGGAAAAATACTGCTCTCACAAAAAACTTCACACAAAAAGAAACCTGGCGTGACTAAAGAAGCCCAGTGTTTACTCAGGAATTATCTCAGTATCTCTGAAAACTGATTTTGACCTACTATTTTATACTTTTTCCCTTTTATTTATTAACCCCCCCCTCCCCTATTTCTTAGATGTGACATAGCTTTATGTTTGCTAGTTCAGGTGGAATTTAAGTAAAACTAAAATTATTATTCACAGGAAAAACTTTTCATGGGGAAAAGTCAATAAAATTATACTGGGAAAAACAAGATTGAAATTTAATGAAGAACTGTTACAAACACAATCCTTATGCAAGTCCTACAGCACTTAATAACTGATATCTGCTGCAAACCAGTAATTAATGAAGCTTGGTAGAAATGTGATTTTAAAGTACTGAACTACCTGAGAGAAAAAAAAAAAGCTGTTTTGGTAATTGCACCTTTGCAATTGAAATTTACTGAAAAGCATGGCAATTGAACATACATATAGAAATGGATAGATTTTCTGCTCTCAGCAATGGTGTAGAAGGGATTTTCCATTTAAACACAAAAATAGTTAAATATTTCTGGGATAACCTAAAGTTCATCAACTCAGTAGCAGCAGGAACTAAAAACACTCCAAATAAATTCACCTGAAATTGTCAGTCCAGTGTTCAACTTTCATTCCAACTCAGAACAACTAGAGTTTGAAAATGTCCCAATAAAGATTTCCTTGGTTTTTGTTTTATTAACTTCTAAATCTATGTAAAGTAAACAAATTTTGTGTTTTAGACATTCTCTGTGTTTTACTTTGCAAACTGGTTTTTTGGAACTAAAGCAACCATAATTGAGAAAATCTTGGCCTAAAACTTAACAGGTGTTCCTTGGCCTCCAAGGAAAAAGGTTTTGTTCCACCAAGAAATGTGCAATGAACCATCACCATACTTTATTTTTTTGATTTTTAAAAATAATTTTTGTAGGAAAAATGCTTTGAGAACCAGAAGGAAAAAGAAAAAAGGCAGCAATAAATACATTGTATTTCCAATTTGCATGCATATTTCATGGGATTTTGTTACAATTAAAAAAAAACTACCTTGCATGTTCCTGTTTCCAGGAAGGTCACCAAAGGAATGGTGACCTTTTTTTTTTGATTTTAATCTTAGCAGTGGTGTGAACATTGAGCATTTCTGGCAGTTGAGTTCTCTCTGTGACAGGTCTGTGGATTAAAACAGCCAATAAAGCAGGGAGGTGGGTTGGTTGACTTTTCTTTGCATGAATGCAATTTAAAAATACAATTGTTTTCAAAATGTCATTTATTGATTAGTGCCCAGTTATATTAACATCACTGTGGTGTGAACTTGCTGTTTCTGCTGAATGCAAAGATATTAGGACTCAGTAAAATGGCAACTGTTTATTGCAACTTAGTAAGTGCATGTATTGCAAAAAATGCAGTGTGTTGCATGGCAGAAGTGAAAATGCAAATACAGGTGATATTAAATACAATAAGAATGATAACAGGAAGAATACTTGTATTCTCATCTCTTCACAAAACTGAGATATTGAAGGTAAACACTGGAACCTGTGTTCAGCCTAGCAGATCAATCAGAAGATCCTTAGCTGACAATTTCGTGCCAGTGATTGTCACAGCTTTCATATGAACTTGAATAAATTACCATAATTTTCATATTTTATTTTCAAATTGTTTATCAGTGTTCATACCTCAGTCAGCTGAAGCCACCCTGGTATTTCCTTTGGTAATGTATTTCTGGTAATTAAATTTCTGTGTTTATATCAAAATGACTGAAAGGAATTTTAGTAATTTTAAATTTATTTCTACTCTTCTGGAATCTAATAATGAAAATTAAAGTTTTGTCCTTCCTATTAAATATATGAGGCATACATACAGGACAGGAGCTGCTGTTTCTTTCAGGTATTTTTAAGGTGACCTGCTGGGGCATCATTCTGCTGGAGTTGTACAAAAGTCAGTCTCTTCAGCCATTTTCAGTGTCAGGGATGCTGAATTCTTTAAATTGGTGGCAGTGAACACCTACAGAAGTTGATTGCTGTTCACTGTTGGATGAGAAGTCTGGAGAATATTTTGAATAGTTTTGATTTATAGTGAAATTTGCAATCTGTTTTCAGGATTGTCATCATTCCAGAGCAAAAATGATGCTTTGATGTCTCACGTTATTCATCATCACACACTGTGGGAAAACTAATTATATATACTGATACAAGAGAGATACATGGGGGAACCTGTACAGTGCTTAAATTCTCAGATACTCTACATTGAAATATCTCATTGCTTTCTGCTTAACAACACTCACTCTTTCCCTTGCTGCTCCCTTCTCGTGGGTTTCCTACACCATTTCCATGACAGAAGAGAATATTGTGGAACTGTGAGATAAAAGTACAAAACTTCTCAAATATTTTTGTTCTCCTTCACCAGTCTGAAATAACAAGTGATACAAGAGGAGGGAATTTAAAGGCTTTGCTGTCTCCTTTTAGCACATTAACCCAGGATTTCTCATTAATTTAGAGTTTATTACCTAGTTTACTCTTCCTGCCAGCAGGGCATCTAGTCAGAGCTAAGTGCTTAGGACAACTTCTGAGGTTTTAAGTTGTCCCAGGTGCAAACACCCCTCTGAGGTGCCAGTCACAATCAGAGAAGCTCACTCTGCATCTTCCCAGTAAAGACAGCATCCCTGATGGCTTCTTACCTCAGAATCTCACACTTCTAAACACAATTCTGTCTTTTCCTGAGTGAAATTCCCAAATCTTTGTTCAGACAGCCTTCTGACATCTGATGACCTTCCATTTTCCCATAAGTGAAGTGGAATTCCTAAGATGATTTTTCCTCTTGTCAGAGATATTTTATTATCATTTGTAATATTTATGCTTTTTGCTGGAATGGCCTTGGTTCTTTTTGAAGAAATTACTGGATAAGTTCAAAAAAGAGCCACAGTCCTGCTTACAACACAGAAATCCAGCACTACCAGTGATGCTCTGACAGTGGATATGAGAGTGGGAATCACTAGAGCTGAAATGTTCAATGAAGTAAATAGAGCAATGCAAATCTCAAGGGCTTCTGACATCCAGAGTATGCAAGGACGGTTTTGAGAATGTGTATCACATTGCTGCTTCCTCTCACACCATCTACCAAACAGCTTTTTCCTCTCTTCAGCTTCTAAAAATCAATTTGATGTGACTGCCTCCAGTTTGAAATTAGCATGATTTAATCTGGTACATGGAGAAGGCTCACATGGGAAATCCAATGATAGCATATTCCCCAAGGAGAGCTGCCACCTTAGACAGTGTCTCTGCAGGAGGGAACAGGAACAGCTGCAATATTTTGTGTATAAAATGTGTGTGTGCATGTCTATGGTGACGTGACACCAATGCCTTGTGACAGCTCATTTTATTCTGGCTTCTTCACATGACAGATGAAATGATTTCTGTAATTATTCTTACGTATAAGACCCAAAGTCAGTTCTGTTACTACTTGGACTGTTTGGCATAAAATGCATTTAGGTATGTCATTTAAACATCCCTCTGGGAAAAAAGCTCTGGAAATCAGAAGTGATTGAGTGGATGAGCTGTTACTGTACTGCTTCTAGGCCCAATAAAAAGGCAAGGCTAAGGGCCTGATTTTCATCTCAAGTGTTTCATTTGAGGCGAAGTTTCATCCCAAGGTTTACATAATTAGACTAGCTTTTCTTGTAGTCAAATTAGCTCTTGTTTTATTTCTAAGTTAAATTAAGATCATAACAATTTTATGCTAAGGAGTAAGAAGAGTTTAAACATATCCTTGCTTTAGAACAAAAATGTACATTAACCATAGCCAGTCATAAAATACTAATTGCCATTGCAAGCCATTATCATTACTTAGGGTTAGACACAGATCGATTATATAATTTGACATACTGCTAAAGAAATTATTGTACATGTACCTATGCCTTATTTTAAAATAATTGATGGGTTTATAATTTAATGTGAATGCAAAATGTATAATTAATACATAATACA
>VWYP01026642.1:25945-100729 GCA_013400435.1 Pycnonotus jocosus | reverse complement strand
GGCCCCTCTTACATGGAAATTCTCAGGCTCAATGAAGGATCACTTGCTAAGGGCATGCATGAGGCTCAGGTCAAGCATTACTGCAGGAAGAATTGATTTCCTGATGTAGTGGCCTCTGGCTTTAGGAATTTTAACAGAGGCAGGGACATGCCATGAGTCAGATGCAAATAAGAACTCAGCCAGATCAACGATCTGCAAATCAGTTCCTGGAGTATAAGGACACATAAAACAAGGATTGAATTTAACAAGGGCTTCAAAATGTGGATAGGGCAGCATAAGTCTGGTTTAAATGTTACTGGCTTCAGTATGCTGCCCTCATGCAGAAAACACCAAAGTAAACCATTTTGTTTGCCATGTCATATTTAATGTAAACACCAAATACTACTTGTTTCAATATTTCATTGTACTCTGCAGCTGTCTGAATCCATAATTTCGTGTTCTGAGCCAACCGACTCGGAATTTATGAGTAGGTTTTTAGTAATGATCTGCCAAATGTGAAATTATTGTCCTGGTTGTTTAAATGAAAAAGGAGTGACCCTTTTCTGTGTGCTTTAACTCAGCCTCCTGTGCTGCCTCTCCAACAAAGGACTGAAGCATGGAACAGCCATGCTGTCTGTAATTTCTCCCCCAGGCTCCCCCCTGGTATTTAGATTTCAGCTCCTTGATTTTAAAAGGTCACTTAGCAAAAAGAGAATGCCACATTATTCATTCCTCCCCACCTCCCTGGCTCATACTGTCTCTCCACTTTTTGTGGAGATACGAAGAAACTGGCAGCCAGTGCTTGCTTTAAAACAGTGCCTGAACCTGAAGAACTGTTGACTCTTGTTTTTCACCGTGCTCTTGTATTGTGTTAGAGGGAAATCTTTCCTAAAATGCAGATATTATCACCCCACTCCTCCTGTCTCTTTCCCAGGCATCTTCTGCACACTTGCATTGAACTCTGTGCCAGAGCTCTTGTCCAGAGGCAAGAGTCACTGGAAGCCCTTCTCATTGCCAGCTGAACTTGCCATGGCCCACTGGCAAAGCAGTTTCCTTGACTGGAGTCCTTGGCTTCTAACTCACTGTAGGGAAAATGTCCAGGTTATTGTAAGCCTTCCCAACATACAAGGGCTGCAGCCAAGTTATGGTGAGATAACTAAATATGCTGCAGAAAGAAGCTGGATCTGTTAGAGAAGCCCTTCATCTTCCTGTGGTGGAGAGATCAAACCTGACAGCCTGAGTGGGTTCATCCTTGTTGCCTTTGAATCCCACCAGGGAATGGGCCCAGCTCCTGACCCAGTGGAGCTGCCTGGTTTATGCCCACACTGCTCACAGCAGCACCATCCCAGAGCGGGCTGGCCACATCCTTCTCAGACCTCTCACCTCTAAGCCCTGTGTGGGGTCCCTGCTGATCATAATTGCTGATTGCCTTTCTCCTCAGAGTGCCCAAAAGCGGAGGGGTGGGATCTCAGTGGGGTTTTCATGGTGTGACGTCAGCCAGGGCTGCACGACCGGAGAGTGACCATGGCCAGGGGACAGGGCCATGCTGAGACTGTGCCCAGGGCACAGGGAGCCCAGCTGAGGTGATCTGTGCCTACACTGCGTGTGTGGCACTCACAGGATGTTATGCTCATCCTTAAATATTATCTCAGTTAATATCCTGCTGTCAGGAGAGGCAGGGCACAGAAAACCGTCTGGTCCTGCTATCGTTTCTCCTCAGTGCCAGCTGCAGAATTAGGATGTGTGTGTGTTACTGAGAGCCAGCTTATCTGCAGCAGCACTTCAAAACAATTTCCCTCATCTGGTCATCTTGTGCTTCAAGGCTATGCACTTATTTAAGTATCTTTTAGCAACCAGTATCACCCAGGCAGCGAGGATGCCTGTATTTTAACAAGTTTCATTATTTTTTTGCTATATGGTGTAAGCTCTAATATGCTCACTCGGGGAGACTCTGGTCGGAGATAAATCAGGAAATGCTTCCAGAAAAAACTGTCATTTCTGCTCTCTTGTCATTGGTTCTTTATTGTAAATCTTATTTGTTACAGCTCCCTGCAGCAATTTCTTTACCAGGATTGCTTTCTGGTGAACTTTTTGCAGTGAACTTCAGCTGCCACAGAAATCTCTCATCACATCTACATTCCTGTGTCATCTGCACCCTGCTGTGCTAAAGCTGCTGGGAGATTGAGGGCTCTAAATGTTGCCTGGCTTTCTTCACTCCCTGTTCTCTTGCTTGTACACTGCAGGGAAACACATAAATTTCATGTTCTTCACAAATGATACAGAGGTCAGCCCAAATCCTGTTAACCTAATGGAAAGCCCCATCCAAGTTTTAAAGGACTTTTAATGCTCCTTACTCCACCAAGAAACAGCTCTGCTCTTCACTAATGCTGACTTCAGTGGGAATAAGTGTATGTGTAAATTTTTTATAAAAAGGATTTGTGAACAGGGCACTGTGTCTGTGTGGGAACTGGCAGTGCCATGTTCCTGCTGTCCCCAGAGAGAGAAGGAGAGCTCAACTGCAAACCACAATGGACAAACTGCAAAGGGAAGTGAAGTGAAGATGGTGAATATGCCAAGACAGGCCAGGGGATAAAACTCCAGCAGTGCAGTTATTGCTGTTCCTTCAGAGCATGGAATCACAGAAGAGTTTGGGTTGGAAGAGACCCTTAAAGGCCATCTAGGCTAAGCCTTCTCAGGCTGGGTTTTAGGCTAAGGTGAAGTCAGCCTCTTCATAAGTGGAACCCTTCCAAGCCCATTTGATGTATGAGATATCCCCTCAAAGATACATTTATCTTCTTTAAAGGGGCAATTCCACAGTCCCTTTATTCCACCCAAGGCTCTGGGTGTTGGTATTATTTCAAGATCCCTCTGCCTCAGCCAATTATTCCTTTGTCTTTCCCTTTACCATTGCTAAATTTTCTTTGACTGTGGATTGTCCCAGAAACCGGGATGGCTGAAACAAAAAACCTACACACTTCCCCACACAAAAGCCCCAAAAAACACCAAGGGGAATTCTCTGCCAGCTGAATCCCCCATCCAGATTCCTCATGGAAATGATCTTCAGCAAAAGGGAACAGGCAGAAAATGATCTTTAGCACAAGGGAGCAGGCAGGATTGTACAGCCAAAGGGAAGAGGGGTGATAGGATTGCTCATTTTCCACACCAGCCGAGAGTGATATGTTAAGGAGACTTTAAAACAGAATCCTAGAGCAGATGAAATAAATCCACCTCTGGAAAACACTCTAACAGCAAAGGAAGCCCACACAGACTCTTTCAGCTTGAACCATTAAATCTTCAATGTCTATAATGAGGTAAAATGGATCTCACAGAGGAGAAAGGAGATTTCCAAGGCATAGAGGCACACACATCAGAGCTGTGCAAAGCCACCACTGCAGATTAAGGCTAACCCAGAAAACTTAACCAGCTGATCCCCTTCATTTTGTTTCAATCTTCTGGAGTTTGGACCAGCCAGAGCCAGCAAGCTTCCTCCTGAACATAAAATAACTCTCTTAACTGCAACAGCTCCAGTTGGGAGTGATGGAGGGAGACCACAGCATGTCCCTGCTCAGATCTATGGCAAAGCTGGTGTGAAAGGATAGGCTGTACTGGTGTGGCAGGAAATCAGACTGAAATAGGGCAATTATTATTAAAAAAAAAAAAAATGTTCTTTCTTCCAGAGTTTTCCCCTTCTCACTGGACTTTATGTAAGGAGTTGCTCACCCTGAACCAGAGGCAAAGCTCAAGCTGTCAGGAGAGCTCCTGCCTGCTAAGTCCAGGGAGACATGGGAGAGACACCACCACAATAGCAATGATGGTGCTCTAAAAGCTTTCAGCTTTTTCCTCTAAAGTAAAGGCCTGCCTGCTTTTTGAACCCAGCCAAAAAAATGCAGAAGTGTTTTAAGGGTCTTGTGTGAGCAAGCAGCAGCCAGGAACTTCAGTAGAGGACTCTTAAGAGATCTGAGAGGTGTTCAGAGTCCAGAGATGCAGCTCCTTCTCCTCATCCCCCAGAATGGCAGTCACATGGGTGTCAACTTGGGAAAACAACTGGTGTAGCATTCCATTAAATATCATAGGGGATTAAATCTGCCAAAAATTTAGTGATCTGACTCAGGGACAAGGGGAGAAGAAAGAGGAGGGGAAGCCAAAAATGAAATATACATCCCAAACTCAGGCTGTACCCAAGCACTTGGACTGCAAGAGTTTGCACTGTGCATGTTTTTGCAGGTAACACTGCCCAGACACCAGTCCAGGGTTTGCTCCATTATCCATTAAACCTTGGTGCTCCTCCAGGCTTCAACACCCTAAACATGAATCCAAGTCCACAGACACAGAATGAGTTTAGAGGAACTGGAGCACATGCGAAATACAAGAACAAGAGAAAGACCTTCAGCAATTTCCTTGTCCTTTCCTTTCTTTTGGACCTTAAATTCACCCCCTATTAAAAACACTCTAAGTGTTGTGCCTTACCCTGAGAAAAACATTTTTGTTTTTCAGCTTCAGTCCTCCTGAGATGCCCTTCCATTCCAAAACTAAAACTGGTTTATTTTCTGGGAGATCTAGTTTGATACAAGTATTCCAAAAAATAAACAAAACCAAGGAGAAAATAAGCAACTATTTATCTTTTTCCCTGAAAAATTGACACTTCTATAGCCATTTTTAAGGGGGAAAGGCATGAAAAGAGTATACTGAAAATCATAAAAGAAGCTTGGACCCTGAAGCAGGCACTATTAATCTCAGGGTTTGCAATTTAGGATTGATTTGGAGGTATCAGACTCAATAAAGGACCTCACTGCTGCACTCATAAGCCCCTGTGCTCAAGGTTGAGGCAGCACAAAGAATTTCTTTCTGAGTTGGGGTTATGCCAGGACAGCTTGAGGACAGGACAAGCTTTCAGACAGGATCTGGTCAGGGCTGTGGATGCCCCAAGTGCAATGAGGCTGCTCCATCCTAACAAATGGCAACACTGCAGATGAGCTGAAGAGGAGATGGTAACACAAAGAAAAGAGGCTGGAACAAGGAGTGCTGACAAATTTCTGGGGGAGGGAGTGGACAAATTTAATTTAACCCCAAATTTTGGTGTTGAAGATGAAAGCAAAATAGAATTGGTGGAGAAGGGTGACTGACACCAGCCTGGAGCATTTGCCCTCTCTTTCTGAAGAAAACAGGATGAAAGAAGCAGTTAATTTTTTTTCCTCCATGGAAGACCTCAGAAAGAAATTAATAGTTTAACAATATTGTCCTCAGCAGAGACAGCTGGTGGATTCCTGTCAGGCTTGCTTTATGCAGACACCAAGAGTATTTGCAATGGCATAGGAAAGAAATCAGTCCTGAGCCTGAGTCCTCCTGCAGCACCCCAGAAATACTGCTGATGGCAAATGGCAGCAGGAGACTCTCCTCAGACTCTTCCTCAGAGAAGTGTGGGCTTGTCAGAGCAAAAAATCATTTCAGGAAGCATGTAAACAAGGAAAGAAAATGCTCTTCTGTGAAAGGGTGAAAAATCAGACCAAGTCAGAAATATTTCAAAGCACACTCAGTAGAGTCTGAGCTTAGTGCAGGGAGGTCACAGCCCCTCTGAAGGGACTGGAACCAGCAGAGTCATCTGTAAAGCAATGTTTTGTAGAGCTTGGCTCCCACTGCCTGCAGGGATTTGAAGCACATTACAGGAGTTCATTTCCTGAGGACAAACATAATTCATTACCCGAATACCTCACCCTAATATTTCTTGGTCTAATTCCATTTCAGGCCTGAGTCCAGTGGAATTACATTGGCACAGGAAAGGAACTTCAGACTAACAAGTTTCTTACTGCTAAATGATAAAGAGATAAAAATATTCTGCCTTCTCCATCTTTTTCAAAAGTGCTTGATCCAGAACTGGCAGAAGTCAACAGGGAGTATTTCCATGGACTTAGCAGATGTTGGATCATAACATCCCTGGGAACTGGAGCACTTCACTCATTTACCAACCACTTCCTTATGACAGATAAAGGAACTGCAAATGTCTGAATTTATGGGGAAAGTTCTCACCAGTCGTAAAATGCAGAAAACTGAAAAGCTGCAGCAGCTCCTATAAAATTACTGTAGATGAAGTTGAGATTGTTGCTTTGAGGTAAATAATCTCTGTGTTGTCTTTAGCAATTTCAGGTTTTAAAATTATGGAGTATTTTTTTCCCCTTTTCTCTTCATAAACAAAAAAGCTGTTATTTTGTAACAGGCTTTCTAGCAAGTAATGAGAACAAGGTAAAAAGAAAGTTAAATATTGCTCCATTCCCCTGGCAGCATTATTTGAATGTTCTCAACATCATTAATGTCAAAATACCTTGGAGTGAAACAACAGCAGTTTTTCTGGTATCAGGAGGGGTTGTTTTCCCTTGCTTTCCTCGCTTAGCAGTGAGAGGAATGGGGAATCATCAAGGACAGGTCCTGCTGAGTGGGGATTTCATGGAGTCCAGAGGCAGAACAAGCAGCTCAGAGCAAGGACAGGGCTCAGAGAGAAGCTCTGCAAGGTGGGTGCTGTGGTGGGCATGCTTTGGCTCTGTCCCCTGCATGAACTCCTGTCCTCGAGGGAAAGGGCTCAGGGTTTGGTCCATACAGTCCTGTCAGAGCACTTTTCAGGATAAGAGCTCAGGATTTGGTCTGCAGAGTCCTGCCAGAGCACTTTTCAGGATAAGGCTCAGGATTTGGTCTGTACAGTCCTGCCAGAGCACTTTTCAGGATAAGAGCTCAGGATTTGGTCTGTACAGTCCTGCCAAGGCACTTTCCTGACTGAGGCTCAGAACGGGGCACTGGGTGATGCTGCCCAGCAAGGAGAGACAAACCACCAGGGTCTCTTCTCTCTGAGTTGTGCAGGTGGGGGAAAGAAAACCAAATCCTAAATCTATTTGTATGTGAGAGCTGTCTGTGATAGGAGATATTTTCCAGTCCATCTCTGCCTGGTTGAAGAGGGATAAATGACTGTGTGTCTTCCACCTCCCCAGACAGCTGCTCAGCAGGATGCCAACGCAGCCTGGAACAAGATTTCCCTCATCTCCCCAGTTCAGGTTGTCCCAGGGAGTGTAAGAATTAAATATTAATTGAACACAGAAACCTGTGTGAGAGAGAGAAAGGATAAGAAATGCTCTCTGGAACAGGGAAAGGGGGAGGAAGGGCTGGCAGAGGCTGTGGCTGCCCTGCCTGGGCTGGGTCTGCATCCCTTCTGCAGGGGAATCCCCCAGCAGTGATGCATTCAGGTGCAAAAATACCCCTGGGAGGGCAAAGAGGGCCAAAGCTTTGCCACCAGCAGCGGGAGGAAATGCTGGAATGGCTGTGACTGGGGGAAACGCTGGAGGCAGAGGGGATGTCTGTCAGCACAGCTCCCGGTCTGCAGGGATGCTCTGCTTCCAGCCGGGGATATCTGCAGTGGAATGCCCTCCACGGTGAGATACTGCAGCTGTGCTCCTGCCAGATACTCCTGCAAAACTTTTTAGAGATGGAAGTTTAGAAAAGAGGGGGAAAAACAGCTTTTTCTGACGCCAAAGTAGGGTAAAAATATGAGCCAGGGGTGATCAGCGCTGGGATGGGAGGTGGTTTTTTTCCCTCGAAGGCACTGTCAGGTTTGTGCAAGATTTGGAGCTCATGAGATTGTGCACTTGTAACTCCAGGCAAGGAAATATTTTGGAGCTCACAGAGCATCCAGGCAGCAAAATAAAGGCTTGGTTCTGGCAAGGCAGACTCTGGATTCATTGCCACAGGTAATGGAGCCACTAACACACGCCAGTCACTTGGGGAAAAAGACAAGCAAGGCAAACAGCTCTTATTTTTAGTTCACAGTTTAGTTGGCAGCTTGTTCACACTGCTGCATAGCCAGAGCAGCATTAAACACATTAAACACAAGGTGGGCTGCAGGTTTGTCACAGGGGAATGAGATTTCTGTAATTTCAGGAGTAAAGGCACACCATGCTGCACCTTCCAGGGTGAGACAGAAAGGGTAACACGGGGACAGTCTCGATTTTATGAAGATTACTTTCATCTGGATTGTAGGAATGCTGACACAAAGAGGCACCAGCATTTGTTAGTTGCATAGCAAAGTCTTATTATTTGTCAGGGACTTGTCTGAGTTTCAGGTAATGAGAGCTGGGAGGAACTTGATATCAGTATTGTTGCATTTAATATGTGTATTTTGACTGTAAAAAAGCAAGCACTAGCACTGCCAGTAGTGTGAAACCTCACAGGCTCATAACTACAAGGCTGCTGCCTTTACCACAGCACTAACAGAAAGTAAATTAAGTGCACAAAAGGTAAAATGGAAGAAGAAACTTGATTTTATATTTGCAGAATTTGGAGTTACAGCTGAAGGAGTTTAGGGGATGTTTGGTTGCACCAACTGTTATTTTTGATGACTGTGAATGAATGAAATATCCTCTGCATTAATCTCTTCTGAAAATATAAAGCTTTCCTATACCTTATATATTTTCAAACTTTTAATGCAAAACAGATCCTTAGAAAAATACGCAAGCACTCATAAATATGAGGTGGGGTTTTTTTTCCTTGATGCATCCATGCAGCATCAGTATCTATAAATTTACATTATAGCTCTACTGCCATCAAGTGATGAAAAGATGTTTCAGTGAAGATATCAAAGAGAGGGGGAAAAAAAGAAATTTGTGTAAGTTACAGAGCTCTTACACAGAAATGAGGCATATTTAATATTCACCCCTGCCTCTTCCCCATCCATGGTATCAATGGGAGACCTAAAAACTCTTTGTGAACTGCAACCTGAATAGAGGCAAGGAGCCTAATTAAAGTGTCAAGATTTAATTATTGTTTGTGGGTAGAAAAAAAATCCACATGCATGTTCTCTCTTACTTCTTGAGTCATGTAACATGGTGGGGAGCAATAAAAAGAGCTTCTTGGTGCTGCCAGCAGAGCTGTCACAGCTCAGCACCACCTACGTGACATTTCCCTTTCCTTGGCTGCTCCTCAGTGCCTCCCTACTTGGAAAGAGGGGCTGCTCCAGCACAGGAGAGGGGGAAAGCTGAAGAACCATCAGATGCGACCTTTCAGCATTTAAAGGGAGCTTAAAGAAAGATGGGGACTGGCTTTTAGTGATGCAATGAGTGATAATTGCTATAAATTAAAAGTAGATAGATTAAGATTACACTNATGTTCTCTCTTACTTCTTGAGTCATGTAACATGGTGGGGAGCAATAAAAAGAGCTTCTTGGTGCTGCCAGCAGAGCTGTCACAGCTCAGTACCACCTACCTGACATTTCCCTTTCCTTGGCTGCTCCTCAGTGCCTCCCTACTTGGAAAGAGGGGCTGCTCCAGCACAGGAGAGGGGGAAAGCTGAAGAACCATCAGATGCGACCTTTCAGCATTTAAAGGGAGCTTAAAGAAAGATGGGGACTGACTTTTAGTGATGCAATGAGTAATAATGGCTATAAATTAAAAGTAGATAAAGGCTACACATAAGGAGGAAGTTGTTGACAGTGAGGGTGGTGAAGCACCTCAGGCTCAGAGCCCTGTCCAGCCTGACATCTGATGTTTCCATGGATGGGGTGTCCAGCACCTCTCTGAGCAACCTGATCTAGCTGAAGGTGTCCCTGTCCCCAGCAGGAGGCTGGACCAGATGGTCCTGAAAGGTCCCTTCCAACCCAAACCATTCTGTGCTTCTGTGGCTGGATCCAGAATAGGATATGTCTAGAGAATAACTTAAAAAGTGAGGGACAGTGGGATGGAAAATACAAGGAGTCACATCTGGAAGGGTTTTCTGGCACGCTGCTACNCACTTAAGGAGGAAGTTGTTGACAGTGAGGGTGGTGAAGCACCTCAGGCTCAGAGCCCTGTCCAGCCTGACATCTGATGTTTCCATGGATGGGGTGTCCAGCACCTCTCTGAGCAACCTGATCTAGCTGAAGGTGTCCCTGTCCCCAGCAGGAGGCTGGACCAGATGGTCCTGAAAGGTCCCTTCCAACCCAAACCATTCTGTGCTTCTGTGGCTGGATCCAGAATAGGATATGTCTAGAGAATAACTTAAAAAGTGAGGGACAGTGGGATGGAAAATACAAGGAGTCACATCTGGAAGGGTTTTCTGGCACGCTGCTACAGAATTTGGGGTTTTCCATTGAGAGAGACAATGGAAAGCCAGCTCTCTGGGATTTCCCCACAAAGGTGGTGACCGTGCTGCAGTCCCTTCCTTTGCACTTCAATGGCACAATCCCCGTGGTGACTCCAAAACAGCGGCCACCTGATATGGACCCTCCAACCTCCACAAGGATTTTGGCATCAGTAACAGGGAAGGGAAATTTCTGGCTCATAACACAATGCCTTGCTGCACAAACATGGAAAATACAGTTTTTGTGGGGCACCAAAAGTATCTTTGCCCTCTTGCTGCTACATTAAGGTTGGAAAAAACCTCTAAGACCATCAAATCCAACCATTAATCCAGCACCACTCTGTTCACCACTAAACCATGTCCCCAAGTGCCACATCCACCTGTTTTAAACATCTCCAGGGATGGTGATTCCACCACTTCCCTGGGAAGAAAGTCTTAGAGGTGTTCCTTTTATTCCTAAACCTGATTAACAGCAGATCTTCAGCCAATGATTTGCTACACCTCCAGCTGTTGTACATGAATAGGATCTGAACTGGAAATACTCTGGGCTCATGCACAGGAGTCCTGTTTCTGGAAACTGCAAATATCTCTGCTCAATAGGGATCCCAAATCAGGGACTGCATGAAGGTGAGAACTCCAAACCAGACTTTTTGCAGATACAAACTCAGTCTAGAACGAGACTAAAATGAGATGTATTTCATAAGTTTGTTCTGCTTGGTTGTGAAGGTATTACATACTATTAAAAATTAGCTCACCACAGGTTATGCTGTGTAAAAGATAAAGGGAGGACATTCAGGAGGACAAAAAAACCAAAAAACCCTTGGGTTCAGGGCTCAGTTCCTAAATGATCAGGATTAGGTTATTTCTTTGTAAGACATTTTGAATTCCTGTGGAATGAAAGGCAAAATACAGAAGCACAGAGCCTGGACAGCGAGTCAGATTGCATGGAAGAAATAAATCAGAATGAAGCTCTAATGGCTCTGAGCCCTTTGGGGGATTAGTGGCAAAAACAGCATTTGCCATCCAGTAGAATCCAGTAGACTGCTGAAGCCAAAGCAGATGTGACAAGAGCTGAGCTAACCATTTGGGGAGACATAAAGGAGGAAAAAATGTCCTAATAAAGCAGAAGGACTAATAATGGGCTCAGGACATTTGTTCCAATTGCCCAGAACTTTGTTTGGAGTACAGCATCATCCAAAGAGACATTTATGGGCTTAGACAGCTGAGTATCAGGTCTGCCTGTCATGCCTCGATCAACATAAATGGAGAAGGGAAACAATGTGAACAAAGGATAAAAAAGAAGGATGGAGACAGCACAAGGCAGCAAACAGGACTGTTATTTCACTTTCTCCTCCCGTATTTTTTATTTATTTTCTCTGGACTCCTGTCACAAGGCACGGGTATATTTTATGAGCTAGGAGATGCTATATACCTGAGTGAAGTTGCAAGGGGAAAGGTGTATTCAAACACTTGGACCTATAATTTATTATTATATATGTATGTAAACACACAGTGATACTATGAACATGAAAAAATCTACAGGTTTATTTGTATATATGTATATATTAAAAAAATCAAAGAAAAGTTTGCATGGGGGTAAATATATATACACATATATCTCAATTTTAGATCATTTACTTTCAGCAGTCAGTGATTTCCTAAAGGCCATTTCCATGCTAGCAATGTAGCCTTTTCTTTGGAGTGCAGCAAGTTAGACAGGAGAATAAAAGTTCAATTAAGAGTCTGCTTGCCTGTGACTGATAATGGTTTTGACATTTGCAGAGTCTCCTGACAACAATGCCAGAGCAAAGTGGGGAAAAGGAAATCAAAGAACAAGTTCTTTGCAGATGGAGATGAGAGTGTTCAAACATCTGAGGCTTTGCACTCCTGGCTGCAGAAACAACCTTTCCCTCCACACAAGGCTGTGTCAAACATTTCAACTTTCCAAGCAGAGGCGTTGAACTTTCTGAATAAATTCAGCAGCTTTGAGGGGGCCTGGCTGGAAGGTGTTAAAGAAAGAGAAATGTTTATTTTACTGGAGCGCCCTGATCACCACCAGTGCCTCAAGCAGGGAGGGAGAGGAAGGAAATGACCAGCTAATCACCAACCTAAGCTTCGCTTTTGAACTTGTCAATTAAAGTAGCATCCTTCTAATCTGAGTTTCAGAAGGTGAATTCCCACAGGCCAGGCTGGGGTTCCCAGCACTTTGGGCATCAAAACTGCCTCAACTCAAGCTCTTGACTGGGGCACCTGGGTCTTATGCCATCTGCTCTCCTCTGTGAGAGTAAACACAGCTGCAGTTTCAGGAATAGTTAAGATTAAATAAAGTTCAATGGCTTTGCCTGCCTGGGATAAAACCAGTGTTGCCTCTTTGAATCTGGCTGCCTTATTTACTTCTGCAAATGCCTTTACTGAAAAAGTTGATATTTACCAGAGAATGTCCAAACCTCAGCCACTGGCCTTTGAGAAAATTTGAAGTTTTAGTGCCTCCTCTGCACATCTATACAAAGAGTTGACATGAAACTCATTTCAATTTGCACTAATTTGAGGGAGAGGAGAGTTAAAAAATATTATTTTAAAACTCAGCTTAACGGATCAGAAGCAATCAGAATTAGAGTCCCTTCCTTATTCAGATTCCTGAGTCAATACAATTGCTCCAGCTGATGGCTGAGGTGGGCACAGAGCAGCAATGAGTGAAGACTGCGTGGGAAGAGTGACCAGATGACCTTCTAAAGCACAGAAAAGTGCCCTGATGCATCATGTCAGGGCTCCAGCTGCTTTAACCTGACCACTGTGACAGGGTCAAGGCCAGGCTGCTTTAGAGGTGAATGCCACCACATGCACTGGAAGTGTGCCATTCCCTGGGGGTTCCTCACCCTTCCTGGCAGTATTTAGGGGTGCACTGTCAGTTCATTGATTGTCCCTCAGTCCCTTGGGCCCCTCGTAGCCCCTGTTGCCTCTCTGCTCCCCAGAGCCTGTGGGGTGCTCACTCCTTTCCCCAGCAGGCAGCTGAAGCAGAGACTCTGCCCCAGCTGATGGTCTCCCAAGCCATATTTCAGCAGGGTGGGTGTCCTCACATCCAGGCAGCAGGCTTTATTCCACCTCTGAAGCTTTATGAGAGCTCCTGGCTCCTAACTGTGCTGTTTCCCTGGAGTGTGATGTGGCTGGTAAGCAAGGAGAGCAGACCTGCTGCTGCAACCTGTCACAGAGATTTACCATTAGCTCAAGAGCTCCAGGCCCGTGGGTTTGGATGTGGAGAGCCAGGCTCCCAGCCTCAGAGGCACAGGGCATGGTTGTTTTGCTGTTGATAGCTCATTAATTTATTACCCTAGGCCTGTGTGGAGGGTACTTTTCCATGTCTGTCTTTCACATGACATTTTACAACATGACACAATGGGGCAATTTTGGACAGAGAAAGTGGAGCCATCAAAGGACTTGTCAGGTCCTTTTCAGCCAGTGGATGGATTTTCCATCAGCAAAACCTGAGTGTGTCTGTAGGAGCAGGCAGTACAGGCACGAACCACACACGTGCACCACTCACACATCAAAGTGCTTCACCCCCTGCTCCCAAACCACAAGGATCACCCAAAGCTCTGCTCAGCACTCAGCTGCAATAATTCAAATTGCTAACACAGAGGAGAAAGGAGGGTTTTGAACAAAACCCCAGCTCCTTCAGCTGACAAAGCCATGCTGTCCTGACCTCTCCTATTTGCTTCCCTGTCTTTGCCATTCATGGCTGTCTAAAAAACACTTAAAGAGCAAGAAGAGAGAGTGAAAATGGGAGTCCTTCAACATAAGTTTGGTATTCCTCTGCTGTCATTAAAAAGGATTTATTCAGGGGCATTAACAAGAGTGTCTAGCAGGGTGAAGTGCTGCCTTTGTTGAGAGGAGCTCTACTACCAAAGGGTTGCAAAAAGAATGGGAAATACTTGAATTTCGGTGCTAGCTCTATCCATTCTTACAGCATCTTACTTTCTCTCTAGGTTTTTTTCAAAGCAAGGATTTTCTAAGGCGAACAAAATACATAATATCCATAACAGACGGATACATGAAGCAGTGAGACAAGGTCTGTGCTGGAAAGAAAACATGCCCAAAACAACACAGGCAGTCCTGATTCCTGTAAAAGCAGAAATATAACTGTAGGCTGTTCAAAACCTGCCCACGGACCTCCTTCCTTCAAAAGGAAACAAAGTTATAAACCACAAAAATAAACACAATAATTGCAGTAGAACCAAGGTGTTATATTTGAGGACGTGCCTGTATGTGTTCACAGTTTATTTTTGTTTTTCTTGTCATGTGCTGTTACCAAAGTACAAATCCACATCTTGGGCAACAGCAGGTGGAATTTCTATTTCAGCACAATTTTAGCTCATTAGAGAGAAGAGAGTCCAGCTTGATGTTTTGCAGAACAATTCAAGAAGCAAATAGAAAGAGAGGAAAGCAGCTGAAGTGGATCAGGCTATGGGCCTCTTATTGTCTATGAATATAAACCACAAAGAGAATGCCATTGAATACTGGCAAAGTCCCCCAGTTGTGCTCCTTAAATGTCCACAGATGTGTCATCTTTGTGCACATTTTTGCTCTGATCAGTTTAAAGTGACTCCTGTAACACAGCATCCAAGGTTTTCCATGAGAGGATCCCTGTGCTGAGTTACTGCCCTGTCTCCACCCCTCCCACAGCCTGGCCAGAGTGACATGAACTCTATTCTTGACTCTCATATTGAAGTGCTAAAAAGGATGTGCATTTCAAAAGGCTTCATATTCTTCTGGGAAGGGGATAAACAAACACACTGACTTGTTACAGCAAATATTTGTACCTATTGGGACGTTCATCTTGCACAAGATATTGGCAAAACAACAAAGTAGGATGAGATCATTTTCTGAAGTTGTATCTGTCCTGGGGAATTAAAAGGAGAGAGAGAAAGAAGAAAGTTTCGTTTCCTTGAAGTTTATCTTAGTACTAAAAATGAAATGTCATGGGCAATGCAAAGATTTGCTTTGAGACAGCTGCAAGGGGACTGCAGCTAGCTCTAAAAAACTTTGGACAAATGTGTAGATTTTTTTTAAAAATGACAAATTATTCACTTCTGCCAGAGATATGCCACTAGGCAAGAAATAATAGGGGCCAAGCCTTTTTCAGATTGCATCTTCTCACTAGTGCATCAAGGTAGGGCTGATTTGAGAAGAGAGCACCTGGTGCTGCAAAACAAAGGAGGAAAAAAAGAAAACACCACACACCTGTGGATGTTGGAAAGCCTTGACTGGAAAGAAAGATGCACAGGAGTGTGCAGGCTTTGCCATGAATTACAGAAAGAGAGAACAATTTAAAAATAAAAACAACCAGAAATCCTGTTCAGATCCAATTTGCTGAGGTGGAAGGGGAAATGGTTGTTGAAGAGAGGGGGGTTAATTTACACATCTGGTTGGAAATCCATTTGGAAATCTCTCCTGCTCTCCCAGAGTCCCTTATCTGTGAGCACCACGTCACACCAGGCTGGGAAGGGCTTTCCAGCTTTCCAGTGAAGTATCTCACTAAAACCTTACTGATTTCTCTTGCAGCACATGTGGCTGGAAAGAAACACCCACTGGGCTCCATCACCAGCTGATGCAACCATGGACCAAACACCTGCTGTGCTTGGCTTCCCAACACTAGACACAAATTTCTACATTTCCTTTGATCTCAGTTAGTTTCAGGGTCCAGCTTGCACATTCTTTGGCCCTGGAAATCTGCATCCTCCTTTCACACTCAAGTCCACTCTCTGGAAAGGCAGCATGAGCCTGTATCTACAGAGCACAGCTTTGCATGAGACAGCTCAGGGGCAAGTCCAGGACGATCCAA
The DNA here is from genome assembly GCA_013400435.1 of Pycnonotus jocosus. Lineage (NCBI taxonomy): Eukaryota > Metazoa > Chordata > Aves > Passeriformes > Pycnonotidae > Pycnonotus > Pycnonotus jocosus. Next base: position 84,821 of record VWYP01026642.1, on the reverse strand, counting down.
CAAAATACAGCATCTGGCACACTCAATAAAGCATCACTGTCATTTATGTGAGGTTGGAGAGATATTGACTTCTCTTATTTCTGTTCTGTAAATGTTTCATATGAACCCAGATGAAACCCTGTCCCAAAAATGAGGGATGGAGGGCAGGAAAAGAGAACATGGCCATGCCACCCCAGACCCAAGACATAAACATTGTACCAGGCAGAGACAACAGGGGCTATAATCACCTTGTTTGTCTCTCTTCATCTAAACCTTCTACTTTTGCAACTTGCCAAATCTTTTCAAACAAAACCAAAAGCAAAAAATTCCCTGGACGGGTCTTACAAAGGCAGTTAGTGATACTCTGCAGATTTCCTGCTGGGTTCATACCCAGAGGCAGAAATGCTCAAGGAAAAGAAAAGCAAATCATAAATAGCAAATTCAGAAGAACAAATCTTGAAAGTTTCTATTGCAGTAAATGTCTGTGCATGTCAGAAAACATTCTCACAGGAAACATCACTAAATAATTTTGCATGATGTGCAAAATACCTTTTTTTAAAAATCAAACAATTAAAATCTGCTTACAAATAAATGCATGAAACCTGAGATAAATTCCTGCAAACAAGTTTTCAAGGCTGGTTGAAGTTGCTAATGGCTACATTTGTCCAGTCTTTAAAAAATTTGCTCAGGTATCATGCATACTGGATGAACTCTTGCAGTGAGAATGCAGAAAACTCCTGCAATCCTTGTCAAATCGCTCTCATCCATCCCTGATATTAACCATTTGAGGCATTTCCACTTCCCTGCTCTGCCTCCTGCCATCTTGTTCTGCTTTTTTTTTCCTTTTCCTCAGAAATTATTTCACAGCAAAGGAAATAAAAAATGACAACAAATCCCATAACTTAGTACCCGCTAGAACATGCTGGTCCAGCTGCAGTAACAGTCTCACTCTTGGGCATTTCCTGTGAGACTGATGGCCAGCTGCCTGAAAGCCCTGCAGCCTTGCTTCAAGCCATCAGCTCTCCCAGTCAATCAATCTTCAGGAAAAAAAAGGGAAAAAAAAAAAGCTTTGGGCCTTAGTTTAATTTTTTTTTTTTTAAGTGTTAGTGTAACCCCTTATGGTGTGATATGGATAAAACGTTTGGATCACTCTTCTGGTCTGTTCATCATGTTCAACAGCCCTGGCCAGCCCAGCTCCCTCCCAGCACACCCTGGATGGGTGGTGGTCCTTCATTTGGTCTTCTCCATGTCCCTCTGCACCCGTGGACAGCCTAAGCAGTGCCAGCCATGGGGAATAAACTTCTCCTGCTGGGTGTCCTGCAGGACATGACCCATCACAGCAAGATCCACCCCTTTATAGGTTGTGTTTTACCCAGCACCTCCTGTCACCCTGAGCTCACAGAATCACAGGATGGTTTGGGTTGGACCTTAAGGACCATCTATTTCCACCCCAGAGACACTTTCCACTATCCCAGGTTACTCCAAGCCTCATCCAACCCAGCCTTGGACATTTCCAGGGATGGGGCATCCACAGCTCCTCTGAACAACCTGTCCCAGTGCTTCCTCCCCACCCTCACAGGTCCTCTCCAGTGGGGCTGCTCTTTGGGCAGTCAGCTCCCAGCTGCTTTCTCCAACCCAAGAACAGAGTTTTGTGCTCCCCCTTGCCAAACCTCACAGAGTTTAATTTAGCCCTTTCTTCAAATTAATCTGGGCCCCCTAGGCAGCCACTCTGTCATTTGTCACATCAGACTTTCCTCCTAGTTTAGTGTCATCCACAAATTGTTTTGGTAGCACAGCTAGAGTGAAGAGACCATTTTAAATGCCCCCCCTGGTGTGTTTGCTTGTGGTAGAGAGTTTGTGTAAATTAGAGTCCCCTGGGCTCCTTGCTGTGCTGCCTGCTGACCCCATCCTGCAGCTGCCCTGATAGATTTTCCCTGAGTATTTCAAAATGCTGCAATATAAAACCTCATTTCATAGTGATTCCTGAAATGGAAGTGCTTCAGCATCTGCAGTCTGAATCAACTGTGGGACTGAGCTTCCCTGCAAGCTCAGAGGCATAAAACATCCTCTGCCCCAGCTGGGAGCAGCCATGGGCTTGTCCTGAGGAGAGATTTCTCCTGGGAAGATGAAACAGCCCACAGACTTTTTAGTGCACGAGTTTAATAAAAAGTTTTGCTTTTGGGCTCTTTTGCCTGTGAACAACAAGAGTTTCCCTGCTTTCTTTCTCCTTTGCAGAATGAGCATTTTTTCTTTTTTTTCCCCACAAATATAGGAGAACAATTCACCTGCGTTTTTCTTCCCCCTGCCAGGTCTCTTTGCCAATGAAATGGTCTCCCTCCCAGGCACAGATCACTGGCCTCACCAAGCTGTTTTTATGTTAGAAACAGGAAAATTATAATGCTGCCCTTTACTTTTTCTCATGAATTCGGGTGTAACTCTCTCCTCTTCTTCCCTTTCTGCCCCTTGAAATTCACTGTAAGTACCTTAAAGGAAGAGCTGTTCTAATCCAAGTCCAGCAGAGAGGATGCTCTCTAAAAACAACCGAACTACCAAAAATCAGAAATAATTCTAAAGAGCACCACTGCTTTTGGAGAGCTGCCAAAACCGCGTGAATGATACATAAAAGATAAAATGTCTAACAAAATCCTCCAGTGCTGCAGCAAACAGTTCAAAGACAAGGCATCAATGTTCAATTACCTGCCCAGGGTGCTGGACTGCAGGGAAACATCAACTTTTGGGCAGGCACAGCTCCCTACAGGTACTAATTGTGGTGGGCTTGCTGTGGTAAAAGGCAGGTTCCTTTGCTTTTTCCTGCTCCTCAGTGGTCACTTTGGGACCATTAAGAGCACCTGAAAGTCCAGGTCTGGTTCCAGCTCTCAGAGCAATGTGCCCAGCAAAGCAGGTAAAAGCTGATTTATCCCATTTTTACTTCAGCATCTGCTCACGTAAAAAAAAAAAATTCACACCATTTTCTACCTGAGGCACCATTTTGTTTCTGATCTGCCCCTGAACATGCCTACCTCGAATTTTGTTGCCTGAAAGACAAGGGAAACATCTCCCTGCTTCAAACCATGTTATAGATTAGTATTTTTTACCACTATTCTCAACCAGTGCTGTTTGCCTGGGGAATCTCCTTCTCACTGTTCTCCCCCTATACCACACTGAATAAAGCACTTCCAGACAGGCTCTTCTCTCATTTGTTCTCTTCTACACTGCTCTCTTCTCCCTGTTCTCTCCTACACTGCTGCATGGAACCAAGCATGGACAGAAAAGCAGAGCTGGATGAGCCCAAAGCAAACCCTCATTTGAGCATTTAACTGCAAATTCACATCTGATGGAAGGTTCCCTGTCCCCTACTTGCATACTGAGACAAGTTGCATCTCTGGTGGACTTCTAATGTTATCCCCTGTCCTCCTTCCTACAAATCTGGCAAGACTTACACTCCAGAATTTAATAAATTATGGGTTTGCAAGCAATGATTAAAATAATGCATTTCTCTACCTTTTTTGAGTTCAGCTTGGCCATCACTTCCTGAGCACAGCCTGAGTGACTCAGAGGGGCCAGTGACCTGAGCACTGCCCAGCCCTGAACTCCCTGCTGACATTTCTTAATGTCAGTAAATAACAACAGCAACTTTTGTACTTATTACTTTTCTTTCTAGGCAATTTACTGTCTTTATTCTGTTTGTGTCTCATCCCAGACTGAGATTAAAAACGGGGCCAGCTTAGGCAGGTGATTTGTTTTGTGTAGGTCCATGTGTCTCATTGCTGTGCTCGAAGTCAGAAGTGCATAAAATTTGGTGATTTGGGGCCATTGGTCTCTCTGTGCCCTCTCTGACTTTCCCAGTTTCCCTCACCACAGATCTGGCACTGCCACTCTCATCTTCCCTTGATCTCTGATCATCAAACTTCTGTGAAGAAAGGTCAGTGACATTTCACAGTGTTTCTAAATGATAACATCTCAGACCTGGTCAAGCTTGCATTAAAATGCTCTTTTAATGACAAATAGGCCATCTGCACCCTGTCTGTGAGTAAATCCAGGAGCCCACATAAACTATTTCTGTTGACAGCTATAAAAATGAGCGGAGGCCAAAATCTTTCACATCTCTGCCTTTGTCCTCCCTCGGAATTACTGATTGAATGTCCCCTATTTTGAGTGAAAACTGAAATATGGATTTTCTTTTCATCATCACCACTTGCACAGCTGCATCAGTCATTAAGCTGTCCTAAAGATCTGTTACCCAGGAACTGGATGCCAGGTATATATCGTATCCTGAGGTGAATTGTGGCAAGGCATAAATTGATCATGAGGTTCATGCCTTTGAAACCCAAGTGAAAGAACATCAATTGTCATCAACCACAAGAATATAAATAGAAAAGATCAAATCAGTTCTGGCCTAAATGTGTTGTGCAATGGAAATATATTAAAAAAAAAAAAAAAGAAAAAAGAAAAAAAAGGAAAAAAAGCCAAACAAACTAAAAAAATCACAAGTTAGTTTGATCACGGAGAAAAAGCTTTACTTTTCAATGTAGGACATAAAATGAACAGAAATTTCTTTACTCAACCTGTCCCTTCTCCATGTGTTTTGTACAACTGTGTGCTGCAACTAAAACCTCAGGCTTCTCCTCTATTGTCCCTGTTGAAAAGCCCCTGCCTTAAAACCTTCTGGAGCTTAACTTCCTTCAAATATCCAGGTGAAATGTAGCCACGATCCTTTTAAAGTTTTTTGCACTGCTGTCAGGTGTTTATTTTAAACTTCTTCTGCCAAAGCTTCTGATGTAGTTGCAAAGCCTCTCTTATATCATTATGTCAATATACTCTCATTCCCTTTAAATTGCAGTTTTCTAGGTTAAATAAGCAAAGCTATTACCATTTTTTTTAACTAAGGTATGTTCTCCATCACCTACTTCAATTTTAGTTAATCCTTCTTGAATATGTTTGACTAAAACTGTATGTTATCATTCTAAATGAGATTTTATAGCACCACATAATTTCCTGTTTCTGCTGGAAATTCATTCTGTGAGATATTTTCACATCCAGTTTTCTCTACCCTCTGTTTTCTTGAAGGCCCATAACTATCTTCAGATCAACAAATGCAACCAGGATTTCTTTCTTCCTCATTGATGATTTCCAAGTCTACAGCAGGAATTATTTTTTTTCCTCTGAAAAAACATTGAAGTCTTCCTCACTATTACAGCCACATTAGAAAATCCATATGTGCCTGATGCCATTTTTTCCCTTTTTAATATATAAATTTTGTCACTTGGCAAGCGAATAACGCCAACTTTGTTAGCCTTACATTAAGCCCACAAGTCCATGTGTGAGTTTGGTCTGAATCCTGGAATGGAGACTAATTAGTCTCATAATTTAATTCTTTTAGTCTTTTATGCCTGCACTTAAATCTCTCATTAGTGTGCTATATTAAAAAAAAAAAAAAATCAAATACTAGGTTCATGTTAGCTGTAATTAGTTATAAAAACTGGAAGGCTCACACCATTTACACATGATTCACCTAAAATGTGGGTCTTACAGTATGAAGCTTAGAGCAGGATACAGTTGTCTAATTAATTACCTAAAACAGGTATCCAAAATGCTTTGGGGTATTTCAGGGAGCTCAGACCCGGCAGGTACCACACAGGACCTACAGGAGACCTTGGCTCTTCTGGAACAGCGGCTGCAGGGCAAGTGGGGTACCCTAAAACTTCCATAATTGTTGGGCACCTGGCTGAAACTCACCCTTAACGTGCTGATTTTAGCTTGGGGAGGTGAAATGAAAATTGGAGCTGGTGAAAAGCCTACATTAGATTAATTCAGCTTAGGAACAGAGTTGTTGTTTCCTGCAGAGACATTACCAGGGCAAGGAGGTGTCTCCATGCTTAGGAAGGAGATCTTTGGAGATGGCAGCCTTCAAAGTTAGCTCTGGGCAGTCTGACCTGTGCTAATTTTGGTACACTCAGATTTTCCTTCTTTCTCAAAGTGATCAGCAGAGCTCAGTGACCACAGCTCACCCAAAAGCTTTAGCAGATGGAGGCCTGAAGAAAAACTTTCCCCTCAGTTGTGCTCTCCTGGGTTTTCAGAGCTGTTCATTTGGAGTTTGGCTTTCTCTAGAGCACTGGGACAAAGAATTAGGACTTACCTGTTCACACACAGCTTTATGAGTTAGTTCCTTGCCATTGCAGGAGCCTCAGTTACAAAGTTTATGTCCATTTCTCCTATTTCCCAGAGGTTTGGTTGCCTGTGGAGATGAATGCTTGAGTTCAAAGTCACCTGGGACAATCTAAGAAGGAAGAAGTGACTTGTAGTTCACAGCAAGACAAATTAAATGATCTAATCACCCCTTCTGGCCTCAAACCCTGTGAAACCATATGAAAATAATAGAAAAAGGACTAGACTGTGTGACTGTGAGCAAAAGGAAATGTTTCTCATTCAGCTGCAGATAATGATTTTGACATTGTCTCTGAACTCTTGGCTTTGCAGATGTCAGAAGCTGAACAGCTTGAGGAAGTTCTGATCTCTGATTCCAGCTTTTATCTGTGGAGGTGGGAGACAAGGAAGCACCAAGTGCAAAGCTGCCAGAAAAGGGCTGCTTGAGTCAGCAACTTCCAGCCCTTCCACTGTGACTGTAATTGATTCCATGTCCCAGATTACCAGGGGGAAGGCACCACATCATGACCAAGACTCCACATAACCCTGGACTCTGCAGGAACTTGGGAACGATGTTGCCTCCAGGTTTTCTGAGACTGGGCTCTTCAATGGAGAAAAAAATAGTAGAAGAAACCATTAGGTTTAATAACAACTGTGAAAAAAATGGGATTCTGAACTGCAGTGGACATTACAAATCTGCTATCTCAACAGAACATGTAAAAGTAAATGAAATGGTAACATAATTGCTCTAGATTTTCTAGTCTCTCAATTAATTTTGCTTCCTTGTTCACTGACACTTTTGCCATGCTGTAACATTGTGCTTTGAAATGTTCCTGCCCTGCTCCAGGAGGTCTGCTGGGCTGATGTCTCTGGCACAGAAGTCAAAACTCTCAAAATTAATTGCTCCTTTCATCCCCTAATTAGAACCATGCTAATTTCCTCCAACATCATTATTCTATAAAAAGCCACTTTTTCAGCTCCATGTTGTTGATGTGAGATGGAAATCAAAAGAGGATCAGTAAAGAGGACACACCACAGGTAGCAAAGAGACTCTTACTGCTCTGCATCATTTTCTAGGATGTAAAGCAACAAGATTTTTCTGATAATTCCACAAATTCTTGTACAATTCCCCATTTCCTGGAGGCAGTCCAGACCAATACTTAGCAAACTNAATTCCACAAATTCTTGTACAATTCCCCCTTTTCCTGGTGGGAGTCTAGATCAATACTTAGCAAACCCCAGTAGTGGAAAGTTCTTCCTCAGCTGGTTTATGCCACTGGGTGCTGTAAGAAATTTCTGCCTAAAGAGAAATAAAAGTAGTCAAAGCCACATGTAGGATACGACATCAAGTCTTAAGTAGTTAATTTCTGGTTCCTCATACTAGAGCAAGAAGGAATTTAACAGTAGATTTGCAAAGCTCAGGTTCCTTTCTGGGATCACTGGGTCACTCTTAGGTTGGCCATGAATGGTATTTTGCAATACTTGTTTGGTTTTTTCTGTTTGTTCTGAAGGTGAAATGGTTATTGTAAGAAAAGACCCACCTTCAAAGTTGGAATGTGGAAGGTCAAACATAGAGAATTCAATTCAGGAAACAAAGATGCCTATTTAGAAATTAAGGACCAAACACGCTTTAAGGCAAATGACTTTTTGAGACTAAGTGCAATTTAGACTTTACTTATTTTCATATTTCTTTATAGTTGCCATGAGAATATTTTAATAACCTCTGTAGAGTTTAAAATGATGCAGGTAATTGCTTAAAGTAATTTTAGTGCTATTAAAGATAACAAACCTCTTGTGTGAAATACTTTGCTAAGCAACGATCAGCAGAAAAGGGGTAAAGATCTTTTTATTGCAAATTTGAGTTCTTTTTATAGGTGAGCTGAAGTGAGAATACAATTACATTATCTATAAAATAAAAGGTGTGCAGGTATTCAAACACCTACCACCTCAATCTTGCATTGACTCATGCAGAAAACACACCAGAATTTTAAGCAGATCCCTTTCTCCCATTCAGCAGCCTGTGTGTGATCCCTGAATCCACCTCCAGGTTGCACTGATAATGTTCAAATTGCAGCTTGATTCATCACAGCACATTCATAATACCTGAAACAGAATTCCTCCCAGATTACTTGGGAGACACTGAGAGGAATGAGTGAGTGTAAATCCTGCCCACCCAGCTTTCATTTCTTTTCCTGACCTTCCTGATTATGGCTAAAAAATCATTTCCTCCTTTTTTGGCTCTACTCCATGAAAAAAATGTGTCAGAGAAGTTGGTCTATGAGAAGTTTGAGACTTTGAAAAAACAAGTCACACAAAAGCTGCAAGGCCCCAAGTGAGCCACAATAAAACTTGTTTCTCTAAGTTATGATGTCCTGTTATAAGAATCCTTACAACCTGAATAAACAAACAGAAATTGCATTCTTTGTCTCTTTCAAGCTTTTTAAGGGTTGCCAGTGACTCAAACAAAGCATAATTTCACCACCTCTTAACCAACTCACAATCAGACAAGTTAACCAGGCATCGGAGTTCTTCTGCTTTCCCACAAGAAATCCCAGTTTCAACAGCTCCTGAATATTTTGAGGTGTCAGATTTAAAGCCTGAATGGAACTGGAAGCCACTTCTTTTTTTACCCCCTGCATTTTTTGTATGTGTTATTCAGCTCTGGAACTGTTGGTCCTAAATCATAAGGGGATCTTCAGTGCTAATCTGCTCCAAGGAATATGTGAAACAAGCTGGGCAGCAGTTGCCAAAGTAGCTTGGAAAAGGAAAAGAAAACGTGAAAATATCATTTTATCTAGAAAACACATCACATTTCTGTACCTGTCAAAGCTCTGCTACCACCTGGGACATGCTTTAGGTGAGTATTGGCCCAGCCACTCTACAATAACTTCTCACCAAACTGCGAAGTTAAGGAAGGCTTCTTCCACCCTTTTTTATTATGAGCCATTTCTCTCTCCTAAACAGACCAGAAGAGCATTTCAGAGCCTGCTGCTCACAACAGGAACTTACTTAATCTCCCTTCTTTTCCTTTTCCCTCCCCCTATTTATTTTTTCACCCCTTTGAACAATGTTTCAGAGTGGAAACAGCTATCTTCCAAACTGCTGGAAGGGAGGGGAAAAAAATCTTTCTTTGCCATTCTCCTCAATGAGCAAGATCGATGTTTTAGCCATTAGCTTCTGTGAGCTGCATGTTAATAATGAGCCTGCACAGTGTAAGTAATGATGGTGGATGCTTTCCACGTGCACATATGGGTAGCCAAGCATTATTTCTGTCCATAGGTTCCCTGTAATGTCTCCTGCCTACAGGGACCTGCCATTTGGGACATATCCATCCCTTATTGTGCCATCCTTTCACTGGAGCTCAATGTATGAGGTGGCCTCAGTTCACAGAATTAATGTCTAACCACCATGATTTGGGGAATTTCCCTTCCTTTTCTTATTTATTTTTGACACAGGAAGAACTGTATTCTTGTAGTTTTCCCTCCTGGACCTGGTCTTGTTGAACTTAAAAAGTAAAATTCCTTTTTGGTTGCTTTGGTTTGGTATTTTGGGGGGTTTTTTGCTGTAAAGCTTTCATCTCTGAATATTTGCCACATGCATGTGTTCCTGATTAGTAGCCCCTGGGAAAGTCACAGAGCCATTAGTATTAAGTAATGGGAGCAAAAAAATTATAATTGAAATTTTTCAAGGTATTCTTTCACTCCCCTCTCCAGAAAAAAATTATCAGCCCTGAAGAACTGAATAATATGTGCAAGTAATGACTCAAGAGTTCTTAATTTTACAGATTGGTACTTCTGACAAAGTAAGGAGTCAGTGAAGAATTGCTGGGTGCTCCTCCTCTCCTCATTCATTTTTAAAGCAGTAAATGTGCACTGGTGGATCAAGCTAAGCATCCTTCTAAGGCACTGCTCAGTCTCATTTGAGAATTAACAAGCATCAGAAGATCATTCTAATGCTGAGAGCCAAATTAACACTGGCCACTTTACCCTTGGAAGGCAGAACTTGAGCATTCATGGAACCACAGTAAGTTTATTGATATTTAAGTTCTTCGATTCACTCTCCATTAAATCTTTCCCCCAAAAGCCATAATGATGATGGCTGTCATTATTATTATTATCATTATTATTATTATTATTAGTCATCACAGTGGCAGCATTTTGTGAGCAGTCAGGGGCTCAGTTGTATTGCAAAGTTTAGCCCTAGCTTGTATTGATCCAGTTCTCAAACCAAAAGCCATTTCTGAGACTTTAGGTTTTTACTTTGTGTGGATTACAGAACTGTGGGCTCCACTAGAGTCACCCCTCTGCAGGGAAGTTGTGATGGGCTGTTCTAAACCTACAGTTCATGCATTGAGACATCTTCCAGAGCTTGTGCTGTCAGTCAGGTCAGACACTCTGTTTCTCTCAAGAAACTCCACCTAAGGAGCCCCTGAAGGCAGCAAAAGGTCTCACAGTGACTCCCACTGCCATGCACCAGACCCAGGCTCCAGGACATGAAGAACNGGAGCCCCTGAAGGCAGCAAAAGGTCTCACAGTGACTCCCACTGCTCATCAGCCATGCACCAGATCCACACTCCAGGATATGAAAAGAAGAGGAAAAACTCAGCTGAGCTGAAATCTGACCCAGCCATCTCCTCTCACCCGGCAGGGCTCAAGTGACACGGCCACACCACAGCTGTGGGTTCAAACTCCCTCTGCCAGAGGCTTGGGAAGCAAAGCAAATGCAAGTTTCAACCCCTGAGGCTTAGAAGAAAATGACCACAAGACAATATACTGCCTCTGGACCAAAACTCTTATTAGGCTCTCATGCACAGACAGATATCCTTGACACCCACTGTCTTTTTTGATGAAAAAATGGCCAGTTCTCTATGGCTAAAAAAATTTTAAAAGATGAAAGGTAGGGTTTTGTCCAGAAAATCTGACTGAAAAGAGGAAGTCAACAAGCAACTGCAGGTGGGTGCCAAGGTCAGGGAGGTCTTTGTGGGTTCAGATGGGACTTGGACAATTCCCGTGGCTTGTCAGCCTGACGAGTGTTTATGGACACCATTTCCAAGTGCATCACTTTGCCTGTTCACTACATACAGAAAACAGGTACCACACTCAGTCCTCTGAACGCCTCTTTCTTCTCTATCCCAAACTGCTGCACAGTCGTGTCTTGTTGTTTTGTATTAAATTTCACACATTTCTGTTGCATAGGATTTAGTGGGAGCTGCTTCAGAAGTGGCTGAAAAGTTGTCTCCATATTGCTTGGATTTACACACATCAATTTCAGCACATTACTGAATCTCCATTATGTTCTCCTTTCACAAATGAAGAAAGTGACTCAGAGCTGTGAAACTGCCTGAGGGCATAATGGAATACTACAAGATCCAAGTTTCTTTGGTTCTAGTCCCATACTTAATAGCAGTCTACAAACAAAAGTTACTGAGCACCCAGCACCTCTATCCCCAGCACCAAAAAGAGATGTTGAGGTTGTCACCAATGTGTTCCTACTCTGTAGCCCTTTTTGCTGCAAGTGGGCCAATGCAAAAGGAATACCCACCCTCCACTCTAGTTACTTTGAAAGCTGTGGCAGAAACTATAAGTAAATTATCACAAAAAATTAAATAAGTCCCTTTGGTACGCACTGAAAAAATAATCAGTGTTCTTTTTGTAGCAGACTTGACAGGTTTATAATAAGACATGTTTCATTAAAGCAGTAAAGCTCATTGTCTGCAAATGTTGTAAAGTAAAATAAATGAAAATTAAAACTAAATCTTTATTAAGTTTTGATGAAGACTCTGTCCTTGAGCTGTAAATCCAGGGTATTCCTCTCCTAGAAAACCACTAGGAACAATGAATGTGAAACAGATGGAATATTTTCTTAGATAATGCAATCACTGAGAACTGTGGGTGAGAGTTAGAGCTGAATTTGTTCTTCCCAAACTGCCCAGTTCAGGAGCCCATGGATGACTTGGCATGTGCAAGGATGAAGTTCAAATTCCTAATGGACAATAAAATAGACAGGTTCTTCCACAATGAACTTAATTTGTTCAGGAAACCTGAGATGGAGGCACAGCTACTACACAGAGCTGAAGTCAGCTGAGCTGTACCCTGCCCCAAAATCCACCTGTCAGCCCTTTGGTAAGACCTTTCTTAACTCAAGGTGGGCACCTGTGTATTCCCAGGCACAGGTAAAGATATAGCGAAGCCATTTTACAAAAGAATTAAATTATTCTGTATCTAGAAGAGGGTGAGGCTGAAATGGGAAACATGGTGGAAAACTGGTGAAAGGATGAGATGTGGATGAAAAATGATACTTCTGGAATGAGGCTTCCCCTGCCTGGCAAACAGCTGAGGGGACCTAATTCCTCTTGGTTCATAACAAGAGACAGAGAAAAGCACCCTGAAGCTGAAGGAAAACACTGACAAAAAGAAAAATTGCTGGAAAATTGTCATTAATATATTTAAACTGGCAATTAGAAACAACTTCCACAAAGTCAAGTCCCAGCTGGAGATTAAAGAAGAGAAAAATTAAACCGCTTTTAAAGACAGAGTTTTGTGTTCTCTGAGAGGAGAGTATGAGGTGCTAGTTTTTATTACAGACAACTTGACACATGAGACCAATTCCAACCTCATTCTGCTGTGCTCTACAACACTGCCAATGCTTTCATCATAACAACTGAAAATTGAGGGCACTCAGCACCAGCCAGTCCCAGATTCAAGGGCAGCAGAGAACTCCAAAACTCAAATTTGTTTTTCTCAATTGCTGGAAGTATTGGCTCAACAGAATCTGAGAAGAGCCATCTGGGCAGGGCATCCCCTGGCCCTGTTCATTTCCTTCAGAAATAATGTCTCAGAAAACGTGCTTCCATTTCACAGTGGAGTCCCAGGAAAGCCTTGGATGTGCTGTTTTACTTTTCTCACCTGCCCGTGCAAACAAGTTTTAGCTGCTGATTGCTCGGGCTGCAGTGGCTCCCTTTGGAAGGATTACAATGACAGCAGAAGAGGCTGATGAAAACTGTGACAATTCCCTCTTCCCCCAGCTGATTTGGAGCAGCAAACGTTAATGTTAAAGTGTACAAATGGCTCTGCATGCAATTTTAATATGATTATCATATGAGAAAAAGAAAGACCATCTGTGGAAGTAGGAGATCTTAATGGGAGATTTAATTGACTCCATTTATCTAAGGGGAGGTACACATGTTCCAGGCCCTCCAAACCAGTTAGGTTGACACCTTTGCTGTGCTAGAATTAATGGTTTGCATGATGGAGGGTGCAGTACACCTGAGGGATTGTAGCTGTCATATTCCCCTCTGAACAGGGAAAAGCGAAGTTGTAAATCACCTTTATCACCAAGATGATGATTAAGGACAGAAAGTAGCATTTTAGCACGAGAAATGGATGAATGACTGTTGCAAGACCCAAAGGCCTCAGACCATAAAACAAATAACTGTGATTAAGCAGATCAAAAGTCTTTAAATTATCCAGGGCCATGAGGACCAAATTAAACCCCAAACCATTTAAGAAACGGGCTTCATAACATTTCTTGTTATGAGCATCTTGGCAGGTGTTCAAGAACCTCATTAAGAAATGGGACAGACAAATCCACTTTATTAAGACAAAAAAGATCACGTTATTTTGCATTTCTGTGTCAGGGAGAAATTCAGCAGCAGGGACAGCCATGGTTCTACCTGAGCACCACCCATCCAGGCACAGGGGAGTGCCCAGAAGGGGCTCCAGTGCTTGTACATCCCATCCTCCATATCCACCTCAACAGCACTTAACTTCTTTTGACCTCCTTCTCCTTTTGGTTTCTTTTCCATCGTCACTGCCAGCAGACATTGGCAAGGGTTTTCTAATTAAAAGTGTTGCAAAATGCCATTTTGTCCCTATTTGGGCTGTCTCTTTGTAAGGGGGATAGAGGTAATTCTTAAGATGATCTCTTTTTTTTTTTTTTTTTTCTGAATTTTTTAAATTAACACTGAGATCTTCCAGAGGAAACCAAAGAGGTCAAGAACAGGTTGTTCACTGACCTTGTTCATACAAAAGGAGATGCAAGGAAGACCATCCTGCCTAGGGATGTCTCCCAGTGGGATATTTACTGTGATGCATCAATGACAGAGAGAAAGCAAGTGATGACAGTCCTTCTCAGCACCCCTAAAAAATCATCTGTGCTCTTGCCTACACTCCATTTAGTGTTTGTTGTACAAGGACTTCCTTGCAAAAGTAATTTTTTTTTAAAAAAAAGGCACTCAAAAGTAAAACTCTCACGTATAAATATATCTGTAAATATTAATGTGGAAATATACATGTATTATCTCAAAGAGCTCAGCTGTTCTCTAGCAGCTTCCCTCAGCACCAAGTTACCAAATTTCCTTCTCTTTAAGTTACAAGAAAGGATGAGAAATTTTGCAGCCACTGACGACCTGTTTGGAGCTCTCCTTTCCAGAGGCATTGAGATGACGAGGTGAGATGTTCTCCTCTGGGACTGCTACAACTTACCCTGAGCCTTGAGGTGAAACAGCAGCACAAAGAGGCTTATACACCACTTTAATTCTTCAAATACTCTTGGAAGAGCAGGAGCAGCTTGGGAAGGCAGGGATTTGCTCTTCAGAGCCAGAGGAAACCATCTCAGTGCAGAGGAGGGAAGTGGAAGGAGGAAAGAGGGCGGTACTTTGATTGTTCTCACAGCATCTAACCCAGACTACATCCAGGCAGATGTTTTCTGAACCTCCACAGGACTGAACTCTTTAAAGCTACTTTTACACTGAGCAGCAGCTGGATTTTTCCATGTCCAGAGAAGGGAAAATAGCCAGATGGGGGTCAGTCTGTTTTCCCAAGAAACAAGGGAAGGAATGAGAGGAAATGGGCCCAAGTTGTTCCAGAGGAGGTTTAGATTGGATATTAGGAAAACTCTCTTCACTGAAAGGGCTGTCAGGCACTGGAGCAGGCTGCCCAGGGCGGTGGCTGGAATCAGCATCCCTGGAAGTGTTCAAAAGATGTTCAGCTATGGCATTTGGGGTCATGGTTTAGTGGTGAACACGGCAGTGCTGGCTTAATGGTTGGACTCAATGTTAGAGGTCTCTTACAACTTTAATTATTCTATGGTTTTGTGTGACCTGAGCCACCCTGGTGACCTCTGAGGGGGCTGTGACACCCCTGCAAGGTGAATTGTGTGGGAGGAGCACAGGGCATGTTCAGGTCTCTCCCCAGGGTGAAGGGGACACAGCTGAGATGCAATCCTGGAAAAGCTCTGCCTGGACACCCAGAAATCAAACTTCAAATCTGGCATCAGACTTCGGTGCAGCGCAGAAATCTGAAGCATTTAACCACAGACAAAGCTCCTGCACCCAAATAAATATCACTTTTAAATCATCTTTGAACAATGGAGCAGTCAAGGCTCTCACACAGCCGCCCCTCCACGCAGGACTGCAGCAGAGAGGGGCTGTCCTGCTCTCACTGTAAATGCTTCCTATCAGTCTGCTTTTCTGAAAAACACTCCGAAACAGCTTCTGGTATCCAGAGGGAAGTTTTTTCCGTGTAATACACTACCCTCTGCTGCTCACACGGGCTAATTACAATGCAGCATCAAAATTCCTGTGCTTCTGAGCCCTGCAGGGGAGAGCTGGTGTTTGGTGTTAATCCTGGAATTAATCCTAAACTCACAAAGGGTGTGAGTTGTTAATTGCTCCAATCAAAAGGAAGTGGTGGCTGGTCTGCTCGTGATAACTGGATTTATTTAGAAGGCATGTCTGGATTCTATCTGAAATTTCAGGGTCTTTTTCCTTAAGTCTACACTGAACCAGAAATTGTTCTGTGCAGAAATTAAGGCCAAAGGCTTTCTGCAGCAGATTTTACTGGGAGGTTCATGGAGCCACAAACATCAACCTGTGCAAAACGTGTTTCCAAAGTGGATGATCTGTCAGTCCAGTCCTTCTGATTCAGCACAGGACATGAAGTTCATCACATCAACTATCAAAAAACAGCTTTATTTCAGAAAATAATAAAGTGATGATGATTTAAGGACAACTGGCAATTGGCAGTTTTGGATCACACCTTCATGTATTTATTTGGTTTAATTTGTCCACAGAGAGGCACACAGACTCATCCTAGGTCTCTTCCTTCTTCCTCTCAGCACCTGTCACAGGCTGGAAGCTCTGCTGCCTGCACTCTCACATGAGGGTGAGCCAAAGAAAAGAGAAATGTGGGATCACTGCTCCTTGTCAGGGAAGGAGGAGAGCTCACTCTCACATCTCCTCAGTGTTAGGACCTGTAGAGGAGTCCACATCAGCCTCCCCTCACCTAAAAATGACCCAGGTAGAGCAGCTGCATGTAAATGGATATTTCTGTGGAAGGTAATGCTGGAATTGCGTCTCCATTTTTTACTGCCTGAACAAAATGGCACCAAACTCTCCTCCCTCAGGGATGGGAGGAGTAAAAAATAAGCCCCAAAGCTGAACCTAGTCTACCTGCAAGGCTTGGGCTGACAATATAGAGGATGAAATCCATGTATCAAGATCTTTTGACTGTTAAATGTCTCTGCGGTCATTGATCCCAACTCCTCTGGGATGGATCATACACAGAGACTGAGGCAACTGGCTTGGTTCAGTACCTTGAGCAACCCTTTAGGAGATGGTTCTGGTTTTCAGACCCACAAAACCTCAGTGACTGTCTTTCTTATTTCTTTACCTCATACCAGAGACCCAGAATCTATTCCCATGCATTTTACTGGCATCTCTTTACTGGAAGGAGAAGGATAACTCTTGATGGCCTGAACAGCCAGGCCAGAAGGTGAGATACCTCTGCTCCTCTAATAATGCTCAAAATTTTCCCTAGAAACACAGATTCTGTAGAAGGAGTTGAAGGAGGAGGACTTTCAGTTCAACTCACTGTTGCAGCCACCCTTAGACCCATTTCTGAAAATCTCCAGTGACAGGAGATTAACTCAATGCTCTGGGCAGAGTCTCCCTGGAGGCTAATGAGCTTTAAATGCACAGACAGTGGAGATTTATTCTGCTTGCAAAGCCAGGTGCATGCATAATTCTTTGTTGATTCAGGACCATGCTCACAAGAATAAAAGCAACTGAACAATCTAGACTTTGTGTGACCCTGCTCAGAAGAACTTGTGAGGATTTTTCTTGTAAATGTCTTGAATTGTCTTGAATTATAATCGACTTTCATTCCATCCAGCTCTTTCATCCCAGTTCCTGCAGAACAGCCCAACACCTTGCATATAACAATGTGAACAGAAACAAACTGTAAAGACCCTGGAGAGCTGAGTGTCTGGTATTTATTACTTGGGGGAATTGATTTCTTCTTAGCTCAATATTGACCATTTTAGGAGGATTTTTTTTGTTGCAAGAGGTAGGAAAAATTGCAGGTAGGTGTGTCATTGGTTCTAGTGCCATTCTTCTACATAATTATCTCCTTGTCTCACAAGATACCATTGCCTAATGCATGCAAAGAAAAAAAAGGAGGCAAAAATATTTCTTTTAATTGAATGAACGGGAAGAAGATGATTTGACCTCTCAGCCCTCACGTGGGAGGCATGAGATATTGGCCATGACAAGGATCAAAATCATTCAGCCTGCAACTGAAATGGCTCATGAAAAATCTTAAAACACAACAAGGTCAGTGCACTCTCACTCTCTTGTGGATTGGACCCTCAGGCAGTGTAATTCTGTGTGGATTTGCCCAGGAATATTCAAAGCTCTCACATTGCCTTTTTTCTCGTGTTCTGGAGACTATGAATGAGTTCTTATCTCTAACTGGACACTTCTTGTGCCTTTGGGTATCATTCCTACTCAATTTTTGGTTTAAAATTTAATGGCAAGACATATACAAACACTCAGCAAGCTTTGCCTCTTTAGGAAGTCAGGCTAAATATTCAATTAACAAACCAAACAGCATCTAGCTTTACCTTGAAACTTCAATAACTTATTAGCTTTGCCTTTGCAGGTGCTGAAGACAATAAAATTCCCAACATTGAAGCCCTAGTCAGATACTGAAAAGCAGCCAAGCTCCTAAGGTTGGGGCACTGGAAATAATCTGTTTCTCTGCCAAAACCAGAAGAAAGTCAGGAACCAATTTAAGTTTCAAGGCAAGCTGCTTTTGTGTGCATTGTTCATTTATTTGTCTTTGCTAGATGGGTTTTTTCTTCCTCTCAGTCCTTAGCTTGTGCAAGGTTGCCAAGAAGGAGAATGATGTGGTGTGGGGAGGAATTGGAAGGAGTCTCAGACAGCATAAAAGTGTTTGTTTCAGAGGCAGAGACAGGGAGGATGAATCAGGTCCACACTGCCAGGTCACAGCAGTCAAACACACTCTAAGGTGACCCTATAAAGAAAGTCATCAGCCCACCTAACCCAGGGACAAGCCACAACATAAAGCAGGCTGCTCAGGCTCACTGCTGATGCTCTATGGGTTGTGCCTTGTGGTTGCACTGCCTGAGAAGAAATTCAGATTTAACTGTGCCAGCTCTGCCACCCTTGGCCATCTGAGCTGCAGGTTCATGCACTTCAAAATCCATCTGTAAAGGGAAAAACAAGATGCCAGCTCTCAGCAGACCACTCTGCACAGGGCCAAGGAATCAGCCTGCTGTAAGAATTGCCTTTCTAATAACCTCCTGTTTAAGGAAAAACTTGGGCTGTTGCAGCCATTTACCCTGGTGAGAATCCTGGAAGGTTGACAACCCTTCCCACTCCCTGTGAAACTCTTTAGCTCAGTCCCACAGTGTGATTACTCAAATCCTTCTGTAAGTTCCTATAATTCAGGGGCTGCTGCTCCTCCTCACAGGTGGGCTGTGATCACTGCTGATTGATCCTGCTCCTCATCCATCTGTGCAGGCTTCAGCCACTTCAGCAAGGCTCTTTGGAACTAAGTACAGGTTGGAGTGATTAAAAGGTAAACAGTCATGTGGGTGTTCAGGGCTTTCATTTACTAATGATTCTAACTTCAGCTCCCAGAATATTTTGGGGGTTTTGACCAATGTCTGAATTTCAGTTGAAGGATTAACTTTAGAGACAGATACCCATGCATTTCCCCCTTCCTTCCACAAGAGGTTTGGAATCCTCATGGATCTTGAAAACTAGATGATGATTTCCCTCCTATCATACTAGAACATGTCTCAGGACTAAAATATGAGAGCTGTCCAAAAATTAGGAAGAGCAAGGTTTGAAACAACTAGGCATCTCAAAGCCACCAAGTCTCTGCACAGAGGGTGAGGACACTGATCTCTTTTCTGTGGTGACAGGACATGAGGGAATGGCCTGAAGCTGTGCCAGGGGAGGTTTAGGTTGGATATCAGGAAAAGGTTCTTCCCCCAGAGGGTGTCTGGGCTCTGCACAGGCTCCCCAGGGCAGTGGTCACAGCACCAGCCTGGCAGAGCTCAGGGAGTGTTTGGACAATGCTCTGGGGCACAGAGGGTGACTCTGGGGGGTGGCTGTGAACAGAGGGCTCAGGTGCACCAGGTCACAGCCACCTGTGGTGGTTTCAGAAGCTCCACAGCTCCCTGATCCCCTGCCAAGGGGATGGGGTGCACAGACAGAAACAGCAACATCTTGAGACGTCTGCTTTAGGACACAGAGCTCACTTGTTGGGCACACACTCTGTCATCAAGACAAGTAACTGTTTGAAAGTCTGGCCAACTTCTGCAGATCAGTTTCTATCCATGGAAGTTTTCCACTTCAGGGTTTTTGGTTTGTTTTGGGTTTTTGGGGGTGTTGATGTTTTGTTCGGGGTTTTTTTTTGTTTCATTTTGAATGTTTGTCGTTGTTGTTGGTTTTGTTGCTGTTGTTGGGATTTTTTCCACAGAGGATTCTCACTGAGATGGTATTTCTTAAAAATTCACCATTTTTTCCAGCTGTGCAGTCTGTGAACATGTCAAGGTGCTTCAATATTAGCATATGCCTATGTAACATTTCTAATTAATATTGAATGTTTGGGTGTTGTTCATTTATAGAGCTCGGGAGCACAATGACAGACCCATTTAACCACAGAACCAGCAAGAATATTCTTCATAATTAAAAGCCTTTTCCCAATCCAAACACCTGTTTCTCATCCTTTAATTTGTATCTGCATGCCAAACACTGTCATGGTGAAATTCAGAAGTGCAACACTAAACAATCACCTCTTCTCTGGTCCTCTGGAAGCAGCTCCCTGTCTCAAAGGTCCCCTTGGAGAAATAAAGAAAGGTCATGTGTCATGGAGGGACAAGCAGGTGATCTGCAAGGTCTAGTGGCAGGGAGAGGCCACTGCAGTGAGAGTTTAAGAGGTTCCACAGAGTGGATTTTCACACTCTGTTAAGATCCCTTTAGAGCACAAAGCCACGTGCACACCAGAGAGAGCAGCACACAGCTTTCCAAGGCCCCAAGGACAGCCAGCAATTCACAGATCTTGATTCAGGTTCTGATGCATTGTACGTCTCCAGCCAAACTGCATTTGGGAAAAAAAACCTTTCCCTAGCTTCAGTACTGACTGCAACATCCTCACCCACACCAATTGACCTCCTGGTGTTCCTTCATCCCTCCCTGCACCATTCCAGTGACAACTTCAGAAGGTGACTCAGACTTCAAGGGACTTGCCATAATCGTGCCCACAGGGAGCAGGGGTAGTGATGCCTCAAAATAGCTGCTCAAGCAGGAGCTGTGAGGTTATCACAGCTTCAGTGGGTACAAAGCTTTAGGCACTGCCTTCATAGACCCATATGCACATTAGCTCCAGGTTTTCCATGCATTCAGTCAGGCCATGAAAGTATTTAGATCTCAAAGTAGAATCACCACAGCCACTGAAAAGTACTTGAGCATTGATAATTAGCAGGGAACTTGCAAATTCTCTTGGAGCTGAAGTCTTGGGTAAGTCTATGGGAGCTGTCTGGAATCTTCCACATATCTTTAAAAGATAAATTACTGAAGATTTACCCTTTCACACAACAGCTTTTGCCACCACTCCTCACTGTGGTCAGCAGCTACCACAGGAGCCACGCTGCCCTGGTTCACATTCTGAGATCCATATTTCTGTCATGCTGAAATCAGAGTTATCATAAACACAGTGGGACTTCTCAGGGTGTAAAGGCTGTTTCTAATTCCTGTTTGCAAGATGAAGAGGTGAGACTCAGCAAATAGAATTAAGGTGCAAAAGTCACATTTCTTCCTGCAGAGATTTATACTGGAAAGGAGGCATGTCCAGAAAACAGAGCACCAATCTAGCAGAGCCAGTAAAGAAAAAAACTGAGTTTGATTTTTAGTCTTCAGTGTGTGGACTTCTCTACTCAGCTTGGCTGCGTGGCATAAAAGCACCTTGAAGTGACAGGGGTAACAACATCTCTGCCAAGGGAAGCTGCTGTTTGTGAATTTTTTTTTCCTGACTCCTTCAGATTTTACAACATTTTTCAGAGCCTGGAAACAGCTGAAGTGCTGTCGTTAGCAGTAAGCAGCCAAAGAAAAGGAAGGAGAAAAAAATGGAGCTGTTCCTCTAACCATATGTCTGTTCCCCAGGTCTGTCTAGAGAGTGCAATTACCAATAGATAATCACTCAATTTAGAAATGTTAGACCCTGTAGGCAGCTTTCATGACTGAACACAAGGGATGTGCTGTATTAAATAGTTACTCTGCCTCCAGAGATAATTCTCAGTAACACTTAGTGGGTCAGAAATCATGGCTGCAATCGAATTCAGGTTTTACATCTTGGTCCAATAAAAATATATCAGGTGCAGTTTAGAAGAGGAAAAAGAAACTTGCATACAAGCAGACATAAAATAGGAGTTTTCCCTTCACATCTCCCTGCCCGTCTTTTTTTATGTTTTCTCTGCATTAGAGAAATGGGAGGCTGGGACATTTTGCCTCTTTGCCACATTGAATTTATTGCAAGGTGGTTCCTCCTCACAGCTCAACGAGCAGTGGAGAAGGGGAAAGAAGTTCAACCTTCCCCCTTGGAAGCTTTCCCTATCCAGAGATGTGTCCTCCTTCTTCCCAGGTACCTCGTTCCTGCTGATGCCTTAAGTTTCAGCTTTTATATTTTTCAGATCCTGTATTTAATTAGTGAATAACTCTGAACTTCATACAAAGTGTAAATTCTCTTCACAGTTTGGTCAGACAAAACAATCCTTTCCCAGATGGGAACCCAGGTAATCAGCTCAGTCTTAGGCCTGAAAAGTATAAACAAAAGTAAATTGTGGGGAGCAAACGGAGGGAATGTGACTTCATTACCTGAAGCTGTAATTGGACAATTAATCCTTGATATGTAAACAGACCAAGTTCATACCTATCTGAAAAACTCATGACCATGATCTATCTTGAGTGCAGCCCTGGCCAGGCTCTTGCACTGCCCAAGGTGTCCTCTGAAGGCCTTTCAACAAACACCTACCTTGTTTTCTAACTCTGTCTATCCTCTGTTCCAGGCAGCCTCTCCAAGGCATCACTGCCTCTGGGATGGAGCTGCTGCAGCTGGAATGGAGCTGCAGGGACTCTGCTGGGAAGCCCTGGCAGCAGATGCAGAAGGGAGGAAAGGCCCAAGGCTGGCCCTGCAGCTGAGCCCAGGAAGCTCATGGCACAGATGACTTTGCTGTTGAGACATCCCAGCAGGGCAGGTTCAGCTCCCAGTCTGCTGAGACAGAGCAGAGCATGAACAAGAGCAAACCTTCTCTTTCTTGTCCCTTTGATCCATGCCTTTGTACCACAGGACTTTGGAGCAGGGCCAGCATTGTCTGAGCCTTGGCCACTGCCAGGACACCTTGCCATCAGTTTATACCTTCAAACCCCACTCAACAGCAGCTCAGTAACCCTCTCCAGGTAAGAGCCAGCAGGATGGATTTTTCCAAAGTGCTGAAAGACACTTCTGCAAAACCAGTTTAATTTCCTGAGGTAGAAAGACACACAACTGCAAGGAAGAGCAGTTTCCTTTGCCCCATCCAGGCAGCTTTTTTTTTGTGTTCTGGACAGATCTGTAACAGGGCTCCTGACTAATGCACAAAGCACTCAGTGACCAGAGAGAGAGGCTCCAGACTACAACACTAAAACCACAAGTGCCAATTTTAACACCCCAAATCTATCATTACTGCTCCTTCTGAGAAGGAAAGTGGGCTGGCTACATGCAGCAAAAACAGAGCAAGGGCCTGCTCCCCAAAACCATAAAAAATAATCCCCCCTCAGTCTCCCACCAAGAGCCCTGTGAAGTTCAGATGAAAGCTCTTAGGCTCAGAAAGCAAAGACAGAGTTGGGTAAATGTTGGGAATACCAAGGGCCATTCCTGGGATAATCCCACCTTGATCTTACAGACATCCAACTTGTTTTGGCCCAGATAAATCCCAATGGGAAGCACTCACACTGGCGTGCTGAGAGCTGTACAATTTGAGCAGCATTTCCCAGCTGCTGGATAAACTGCTTTTCTGACCCAGAGATGGGGCCCCTGAGAGGGATTTTAAAATATTTTATTCCATTTTCAGTCTCATGAGAAGGGTGAGACAGTACCAATGTTACAATTCATGTCATCAAAATCAGAAGCCAAACTATTTCCTGACTACAATACATTACAAGCATTTTTTGGCCTATCAGCTTTTGCCACACTGTGCTGCTAATCCTTCTAAGCCAATCATCTATTAAAATACCCAATGTCAGTCCTACTAAAATACACCTTTCACAGTTCTATTTCTCCAAAATATCTGGACAATTTGCAAGGTCATAATTTGAAACTTGTTTCCTGTTCAATTTCTCTCTCAACAATGTCTGTCCTACTCCATGGCCTTTCTAAATCAGCATAATTTATCTCAAGGTTTGCATACAGATGCACAAGACTGTGTGAGCCTTCTGTCAGGATTTGAGAATTTTCTGAAAATCCATTTCCCACAACAGCCCCACACAGCTCTCAGTGGCTCTGCAGCACCAGGACTGCTCCAGCCAGAGTCAGAGGATTACACCCACATTTCTCCTGCCCTGTGCCCTCCAACTCCTTCCAAAGGCAAAGCAGATGATCAATTTCAATGCTGCTGTATTAAAGTACATCTAAAGGTTGGTGAGTTTCCTGCCTGGAAGAGCTTTCCTTTGAGGAATTTTATCAGGAGTTACATGAGAAGCAAGCTCAGGTGATCAGTATGGATAGAGATGAACAAATTACTTACCTTCAACAAATGTTATTTGGGCTTCCCTTGATAAGGCAGTAGGGTAAAAAGCCTTGAGATGCATTCATTGGTTAAACTGGGAATAAGTTCTTATCACAGAAACTATTTGACATCTACAATTCTTAGTTTGCTCACAAGACAACCACTTTCATCTTGACATGGTTAGAAATCAACAGCGAGGTTAAAAATGACGTTGTAACTCAACGTTTTTGTGCCATAAATGCGACTGTAGTTCTGCTAAATCAGTGGAATATGGTAGCCTGAATTTACTGCTGAGTCACAGCACAAGCAGTTAATTCATGGATATTGCTCTGCCTGGTTTAGAGGTAAAAGGGCTGTTAAGAACAACACTGTGGAGCAGTTCCCCCACAGCTGTCATTCATCTTCCATCCAGCCTGCCAGGCTTCTCAGTGTGTTGAAGGAGACTTTGATTTCAGCAGTAAAAATAGGCAGCTCGAATTTTGCTTATTTTTGTTGCTGTGCAAGCACAGCTCCCCTGAAATGATTCCATGTGTTTCAAAGCTATCAGCTTGGCAAACGTGTCTTTAACTTCATGAAAGGAGTGGAACTGAATTGCTTCTCAGAAAACAGCACTCACTTCATTTTTAACTTTTTATTACTGTTCATACAAAAGTCATTCATAATAATTACCGTTAATATACATGCAACCAGTTTTGCAAGCAATTCATATCTAGAGCTGCCTTGCCTCTTGTTCCTTGGTGAAAATACCTCCCACAGGTCCCTGTGAATTTGGAAACCATCCATCATTTGTGTCATTGGGTTAAGAAACATGAAGGAAAGCAGGAAGTCAGACACCACGTGAGCTCATCAACATCATGTGCCTTGAATGTGTTTTAAGCATGAAATAAAACCCACCTCAAAGGGAGATCATTATGATAAATAGTTTTAATTTTTTTTTTTACTCAAACCTAAGTTGAAATGACTCATTTGAGTTACACTGGGAAAAAAATAACTCTCTTTTCACAACTGCCATCACTGTGCCTTTTGAAGGGAGATTTTCCAGCTTGCTTGTGCTCATCAGTGAGGTTTGTATGCACCTGGATGTTAAAAGAAAGGGTTGATGCTTATCTGATGGTTTCCATTAAAATCTTGCTTTGGGCTCCTGTGAAGGCCTTGCCATGTTGATTCTTCAGGAATGGCTGAGAAAATTTCTCTCTGAAATTAACTTCATATGAAAGATTACATGGCTCCCCTTCTATATGTAGTGAGGGTGATTTGACACATCAGTTTGTTTCTGCTGGAAAACAGGTTTCTGTCAAAAGAAATTTACATTCTACAATGAAATATTTTTTGGTTGTCACCCTTAAGTTCTTTTCCAGCAGGAAAATTTCAAATAAAGCAAATATTTTCATCTACTTTGCTTTTCAAAAGAACAGATTGTAGAGTGGAAGCAGAAGTAGAATGGAAACCAACTTTTTTAACATAGAAGTTCAGGTACATGTTCTTTTACTTTATTTTCCCCAGAGGGTTAGAAAATAAATAGATGTATAATAAAATGAATTAAAGCAACATCAGTAGGGTTCCTGACATGTTTCTTAAAAGAAAAATGAAATATTGTTGTGTGTAGAGCTGCATTTATAGATTTTGCTCTTTTTTTTTTAAATGGTAATTTATTTTGAGAGTGAGAGGAGTTATTTGTATAGTTATGACGTCTTACCAGGATTATGGTTCCCCATAAGATGGTACTGCTCCATCATACAGGGCTCTGAATTATTTCAATAGATTTCATATAACTTTGAATTTCACAGGAAAGGGCAGGGGGAGTGGGAAGAGAAAACTTCAGCTGACATTTTTTTCCCCTTTCAGCCCTCAATTCCTGCTCACACATGTTTATAGCCACTTCCAAGGATGATAACTTCTTTGAAAGGGTTGCAATTTGAGCATTTTTATACACCCCAGGTGTATTGCATCTATATAACTCTTATTACCATATAACTCTTTCTAACTATAAAACTCCTTTAGGGAACATAACATTGTTTGCATTAACTCAGGAGCTCAGAGCCAGTCAGCAGGACCTGGGGCACCTCATGCAGGGCACTGCACATGTCCACATCCTTTACTCCAGGATGAAACAGGCCCATGAGCCCTTTTTATTCCTCATAATGGCCAAATAGATTATAAAAACATTTCTCTGCAGGAGTGGCTCTGGAGATAAGAAACGTTCATCAGGATTGAACAGGAGTGAATTTAATTTCAGCCAGCGCTATCTCCAACTTTGCTGTTGTGCACCTGGTGCCTTCTCACGCTCAGCTTGGAGGGGAATAAAACAACAAAATTCCTGGCAATGGAAAAACCAATAGCAGAAGACAAAGGACCGAAATCTCCTTTTGCAGATGGATATTTATAGCAGCCACGTGAGCATCTATTTTCTCAGATTACACCAGAAGATGTGATAACAACACTGAAGGAAATTACTTTATGAATCTAATAGTCATATATTTCCTGTAGTGATTTCATTCATCTAGGTTTGGTGGCGTTTTATGTGGGTGGTTAGCTCTGTTCTGTCACTATTCTTATTACAGCTAATAATCATCATCATTGTTACTGTAATTAATTGCCAATTTCCTCCTAAAAAACCTTCTGTGAAAACAACTGGGGAAAGATACAATAACAACAGAAATATAGAGGCATTTAGGAATTGCTTAAGTGATCAAACTGTCTAAGATCTCATGCTAAGGACTTCCTACTGCTAAAATATGTCTCTGATATACTTAAAGGCTTTCTGCTCATCACCAACGGGATGAGATTACACTTAAATTAGGAATCTGTGTCCTTCCTCAAAAGGGCACACAGCAAGACAGCCTGCCTGAAGAGCTTTGAAAACCTCTCAAAGCTGCCCTGATAGGGGAGAGAGAACTTGGCTGTGATGAAACAGAAGCTGATTTCGTGAGCACTGGACACAGATTTTGGTGGGTCTATCCACTCATCAGACTGCTAAAGGTGAAGCAAAATGCAGACCCCTCCATCCAGGGTACAAGAGTTGAAGAGACACAAAGGCACAATTTAATGACCCAAATTGGTGCCTTGGGCTATCTGGGATGCTCTGGGACATGAGAAAACCTCCTGGAGTGGGCACAAACCACACAGGACCACCTGTGGAAATCTGTGCACTTCTGTCTAATTTGGGACATGTCAGGCAGCATCTGGTCTCTCCTTTAAAGGCTCCATACCCTCCAGGGAGTTTTCTCTGATCGATATCGCCTCAGTCCATGCCACAGCCAGACCCATCTCTCTCCCAGCTGGACAAAGTCAGTATCTGTAATCCTCATGCTCAGCACAAGCAAAAAACACAGCACAGAACATTAACCAGGGTCACACCATCTCCCATATTGGTCCCTGTTGTTTTTATCATGAGATAAGCAAAATAAGTGATATCAACTAGAAATAATCTCTT
Organism: Pycnonotus jocosus; assembly: GCA_013400435.1. NCBI lineage: Eukaryota > Metazoa > Chordata > Aves > Passeriformes > Pycnonotidae > Pycnonotus > Pycnonotus jocosus. The sequence continues at coordinate 57,193 of VWYP01026642.1, read as the reverse complement.
TTAAAACATTATGCTGAAAGAGGTCTTTAAAGAGGCTGGAGTCCACAGGAAGTCTCAAAATTTGGTAAAATCAATGACTTCTTCTAATCTTCTCCTTTTAATTAAAAAAAAGGCAATTGAGACCTCTTTCCACCTAAAGACACCATGGGACTTGGGTTGTGTTTAACCTGATGCATGCCATGATAGAGCAGCATACTGCAGGGGAGCACAGGTGAGCACACTCCTGGAGAAGGTGAGCGGTGGTCTCACTGCCAAGAAAAGAAAAAGTCTTGAAAGATTGAGACACAGGGTCCCAAGGAAGTGATTTTGAGTTTAATACAGGAATAAGCAGCAGGAGTGGGCTCTGATTATTGCCTGGCTGCCAGCAGGTCAGGCTGGGCAACCCAAAGTGGATATCAGAGAGGAGTCACAGACAGAGTCTGGGCCCCCCAAAAGGCTGCACTGAGCTCATCATGAAACTGCCAGGTGTCCTTATGTTTTCAGACACAAGAAAAACACTGGTCACTGTTGGAATTCTGGAAACTGAGGATTTGGGGCTTTCTGTGCTAAAAGGCACTGACCCTCAAGCAAGTATTGCATTTGACTTGAGGCCATGGAATGGGCTTCTGAAATCAAGTGGTAGCACTGGGGTTGTGGATGTGTAGTTTGAAGAGTATTGTGTGATCTCACAGGGTGAAAAACTTAGAATTTAAGATTTTAGTATATAGTAATATATATGGGGCAATATGGAGAATTTAAGGCATTGTCTAAGTCCTTCTTCTTCACCTTCTTCTTCTTGGATTCAGGTTTTTTTTCTAATTGGGTGAAAAAGGTATGCATTGTGGACCTTGTGTGGTCAATTATTGGGTTAAAAGTATAAATAATATAGGTGTCATCTTGTTATTGGATAGTTTATACTTAAATAACCTTGGAAAGAGTTAGAGACATCTCCATTTTCTACCTTGCTAGTTAGAGTTCACAACTCGTGAGATTATAATATAGATAAGAATTAAGAAACACTGAGTCTGAACATGAAAACTGCAACTGCCATGTATTAATCCCGGCTCAAACACGGAGAAAAGAGGATAAAAACCTCACAGGTCACCATTTCAGCACTTGGGAGAGTTGTCCCTGACTAGGACAGGTCCCACTTATGTCTTTATTTTTCCAGTAGTGTTTCAGACAGTGACCTGTCCCATCACCATCTTGCTTGGCTCCCAGTTTCACCTGTGACCTTCCCCAGCTGTTTTCCCTCCCACCTCCGTGGCTGTGTGCTCTGTGATAGGAGAACATTTCAGATGTGCTTCTGGGGAGACTGAATGGCCATGACTTTACTCCAGGAGCATACACTGCAGGATTTACAGCCTCATTTTCCCAGGCACCATGCAGATGGGTTTGAAGAGACAGCCCCTTTCCATGAGCTGGGTATAGATGAAGGAAAAAACAAAACAAAACAAACAAACAAACAAAAAAACGCCCAAAAAAAACCACCTAGGAAATTTATTATAGTTACTCAGCAGCAGAGTAAGGGAAAAAAAATGCCAGTCCCAAGCTTGGTGTTCTGCCCAGACCCTTTTACCATTCCTGTCTTTTAGTACATTTAACTTTTGCTCTCACTGGCATTTTGTTGAAACAAACTTTATGGTCCATAACATCAATGACACTAAAATATGACAATCAATCACAGTCAGCTGCCAAGCTTCCACTGAGTTCAAGCATTTAAGTCACAATTAACAGACACAATATTTCAGGATCTCAGTTTAGTCAAAACATGAAAACGCTGAACCAAATTTGATCTATGACATTGGCAGAGATGCAACCAGCCCATTATTGTGCAGCTATATTCATCATAATTTATCTGGTCTCTATCAAACTCTGCTGTGTTCACCAGGCCATGAAGGAAAGGACTATAAGTAATCCTTGAATCTGCAGAGATGATGGTTAAAGCATAGTTTGCCCAGCAAATTTTACTGTCCTGTTTCGCACACACACATCCAGTAAAGTTCCTGAGAATAAGCACTTTAGGACCAAAAAGATCAATTTTTGCAGTAACAGGCTCCAGTAGTGCCAGACCAGCTGTACATTCAGCTCCCAAAAATGCTGCCAAAACAACAGCAAGCAGCTCCAGGGCAAGGAGGGGCTCACCCACAGCTTTCTTACAGGGGAGACATTGCTCTGATATTTTACACCATTCTCCACTAGCAGAGCAAACAGCCACTAAACACCAAAAAAAGACAAGGAAAAAAACCTTTAACTGCCAAGGAGAACTCTTTCTTCTCTTACCTCAGTCCCTGTAAGGCCAATGTAGCATTTCAGAGAGGGGCTGCTAGGGGAAGGAAAGGATATTTGGGAGATGCCACTGGGTGGTGGAATAACTGCTAGGGGTTCAGAATCAAATCACATCACCAGCAAACCAGAGCTCCTTCAAAATCAGATGCAGGAGCAGATGAAAGACTGGCACAGGTGAAGCAGACAGGATGATGGAATTGTATCAGCCATGCAGTGAGCCTCGGTGGCCCATGAACAGCAGATATCCCCTGGAGGGAGGATGGGTCATGGAAGAGATAAACACTGCCCCACCTGGTTTAACAGCTGACCCATTAACAGGAAACACCCGCCCCCTCTCCCCTGGAGTTATGAGGAAAGAAACACCTCCCCAGCTTGTTTCAACAGATGGGAAATAGAATACATCTTGCATTGAACCCAAGACAGGGCTCAGGCTGCAGACACCTTCCTGTCTTTCCAAACCAAGACAGCCCAGACAGCTCTGTATCCATTAACAGCCTCCTCCTCTGGCTCTGCTATCCCCTGCTGGGCATGAGCCATCTGGACTGTGACACCTTCCTGGCATTGATATGAATGTCTCCAAGCTCTCAGAGAGACAGGTGCCTTGCCCAAGCCTCCACATGTCACCAAAATGACCTGATTTCCCCACTTGCCTGGGTGTAAAAGGCTTGCAAACAGGTTGCACAGGGCCTGTTTCTGGCCTGGCGCATGCATGCTCATCTCCACGGTGAACTCTTTTAACCAATTGTGCCTAAGATGATTCATAGGTGTCCAAGAGCCAAAGTCAAATCACATCACTAGGTTATTTTTGTATTATTGTTCATGAAGCTCATTCAAAGCTCAATCCAAAGGGCATCTGCACACAGTTGGGGAAGAGCTGGGACCCCCACTGTAATAAATGAGTCATTTCTCAGTGGAGAAGGAAAAAATTACCATGTCAGCAGAAGGAATGCACATGGCAGAGCCTTGGGAGAAAAATAAAATGGGGTTAAGGGAATGGAAATATAAGGAAATTTTAGGGGGAAAAGAGATGGCAAAATATCCAAGTGGAAAGAGTGTCAGATGGATTTGTGTAAGGAATTGCTCTCATGAAACTTTTTGAAAGCTCCTGAGCTTCAAAAATCATTCAGTTTGTAAAATTACTTTGCACCTCCCTTCCCACCCAGCTTACTTCTCAAACTGGGTGTCCAGGTGCAGAAGAGGTGGTGCAAAAATTCCCAAAGAGAATCAGCCCCTATGGACATTGGTCCATGAGTAAACTTATCAAGTCAGGGTATTATTTTCTAGAAGCTGCATAGCTCAGAGCAGACTGGATGGCAGGTGAAGGCTATTTCACCAGCCTGCTACCACTGTTCTCCAAGGAGAGAGCAAGCATCCAGGTAGGAGCATTCCCAGTACTAGGGAAAGCAGGCAGGAACATTTTCATACTCTTGCTGCACTGTCAATAACAAAATTTTGGTCCTTAAGGACAAAATTTTCTCTTGCACTGGGCAATATCAGCCTTTCCTGAACTACCTGGAACTTCTGCCTGATGTTTTGTTAGAAAAGTACAAAGTGGCCTTAACTTTGTGTGAGCTGAATCAGAGCTGGCCTACATCAGTGTCTCAGCAGGGGAACTGGGGGGAGTATCTGTTCCACAGGGGCTGCCAAATCAGAGCCAGCCAAGAATGAAGGTTAGTAACCTGCACAGCTGGCACTCTCACACTGCTGCTCACAGAAGGAAAGATTTCTTCCCAGGACAGACCAAAGCTTCCTAACTCGGATGCCAAAGGTTCAGCTGCCTCTCAGACAGGGCTCAGCTGCAGGTGGTTCAGTTTCCTTAAAAAAACAAGGGGTGAAAACCACCACTGGCTGCAAGCCTGTTAACCCAAAGTCTTGGGCTCACCTGTGTCAACCTGTACAGCTGGCTCCTTTCCCTCTACCTGTCCCCAACCCAGGCAACTCTACCACTTCTTATGATGTCCCCTTCCCACGTGATGGCTTTACTTTTGGCAAAGGTGTCAGTTCTTTTAATTCACTATGCCTCTCTCAAGAAAATCTCCTGCTGAATATTTTCCAGGTACTTCTGTGTTTGTTCTGAGGGATTTGCTTTCATCACTTTAAAATCTATTTCATTAGGAGACTCCCTGCTCTAGTATGGCTAGAAAAGCTTGAATGATAGACTCACCTCTTACAGCATCATTTGTGTTCATTTCTCTCAGCAGAAGTTTGTTTGGGTTTGGTGTTTTTGTTTGTTTTTTTTTTTTGTAGGGCTGATTCTTTTGATTTTCCTTCACTGAGCTCTTCTTATTGCTGAGGTTTTTCACAGAGCTGCCAAAAGTACCCACAGAGGCTTTTCCCCTGCATGGTGGCTGATGCTGCAAAGCCCATCACGGCACTTGGGAAGCAGGAATGGTTCTGTCTGGAGCAGGGAGCCCCACCGATCAGCACCTGGCTCTGCAAATCAAGAAGGTCTGAATTTAACACCTCAGCTCTTTTACTGTGATCGTGGTTGTGATCCTTCACAATTACCTCCAAGTGGCTCTTACTCCCATTCAAATGGATAATCTCCTGCAGGAACTGCTAGGAACACGTGGAGGGGGAGAAAAGGAGGGATAAGAGAAGAATATAACTAATAAGAAAGGGAATGCAACAGAACTTCTTTGTCTCCCTCCTTCCCTTAGTTTTCCTCTCAGAATTACAATTATGGCTTAAAAAGTGCAGGTTGTTTACATAAGATGCTGAAGTAGTTGCACCAGCAAAGGTGGTGAGGGATCCCAGGAAATGGGATTGTTGCTCATGGGTTTGGAGATCCCTGTGGGTCCCTTCCAGCTCAGGATGTTCTAGGAGCAAAGGACCCTTCAATGCAATGAAGCTGTGGCACATGCTACCTTCAACATCAAACTGTTTGTCTTCTTATCCCTTCTTAAATACTAATGCCAAACTGGTCTGAAGCCTTTTAGTATCTCACTTATATCTTCCTGAGGTGTGTAGATAAATGAAAGGGAAGCCAAGAAATTCATTGGATGTATTTTGTCACTTTCAGAGGGCTTAGGAAGCAAAACTGATTGTGAAGCAGAAGCACAGCTTTTATATTAACCATGATAGGCAAGAGCAGTAGGATTTCCTTTCCTTTCCTTTCCACACAGCTCAAACATGACTCACCTCTAGACCAGGCAACGAGTATTGAAGAAACCAACCCCAACCAGAGTAAATAATTCAAGTGTCCACATAGACAAAGAGCTTAAAATACCCAAACTCTGCTGGGGGTGCTGCAGGATCAGGCTGCAAACAGGAAACTGAAGTGTGGGACTACAGTGGGGATACAAAGCAAAGAGCAGCTTCAAACAGCTTCAAACATGTTTGAACAGCAAATTTCTGAAAAGAGATGCTGCTGCCTGCCTGGGTTTGCTGCAGTGACCTCATTGCTGACCCTGCTTTGAGCAGGAGAGTGACCCAGCAGCCTCCTGAGGTCCCTTCCCCACTTTCATTATCCTGTGATCCCCTGCCACCTTGGCTATGGACTTAGCCTGAGTTTCCTTGAGGTAAAGTGCTCAAAGGCTTTGGTCAAAGCCCTTGCAGAACAGTAATCCATGGTACAAATCACTGATTTGAATGTTTTGCAGGCACACACCAAACCAAGCACACACAAGCCTTGGGATGATCTAAGCAGGTCTGCAGGATAAAAATTACTAAACAGGTGCTGAAAGCCGGAAAAACCATCATGGCCATTGAGAGTGACCTCCTGAACACACAGACAAAAGCATTTCAGCCAATGTTCTGCACCAGACAGTTCTTTGCCATGACCACTTGCCATAAATGCAGAAGCATTGCAAACACATTCAGAACTGAGACACCTGAAGGTCTTAATCCCTTAAGAGGATGCCAGTGTAGGAAAGGGGCACTGTAACCCTTTTGTTGAAACAGGTCCTTGTTTATTAACCACAAAATGAAAGAGGAGGCCCCAGCAACAATTTAGGATCTCAGAGAAAAGCCTCTTCTTGTCCAGCCATCCTTGTTCTCCCCACAGACTCACAACCCATGAATAAAGCTGGGTCTAGAATTCACATCAGACTGAAAATGGGTGCAAGACTGACCCAGACTCAAATAATATTTTATATATCATGACTTAAATCTCTTGGTAGAGTGACACAACACACCCTGTAAGTCACAGGCTCAGGAGAAACTTGAAAACGCTTCTACCATTTTGGCAATTGAATGGATGAATGAACAGCCGAACACTTAGACCCATATCACAAAAGGCAGACTGATCTGCCAGCACAGACCTCCTCAGCAGGCACAGAAGGACAGATGCTGGTCAGTTTGGTCAGACAGGCAGCCTGACAGACACACAAAGAAGGAAGTCAATTAATGAACACAGCATTTTTCATGTCAAAATTCACACACGCACCCCTTTTATTTTTGAGAAACATTAAAAGTGGGATTCAGCACAAGAGACACATTTTGGCATCCAAATACAGGAACTAGCTGGTTCTCCAAGTCTCAATGGAGATTACAGGGACAAGCTGGCCAGCAGCTGAGGTCTGCTTGGATGTCTCAGGCTGCCCTCCCTGACCTCCATCTGCTCTCCTTTAGCCCATGAATCCTCCACAGGTGTTGTATCATATTCACAAGCCCCACGTGGAGGAATTGCCCATTTGGCATCTCCATGTGGAAATTTGAATCCCACTTCTACATTTGTCAAAATCTGGATTTAGGCCTGAACCTGGAGCTGAACAAAACAATTCTCTTCCCCTTCTGTGCCAAGTGTTTACACCATCAGATGCCTCTTCCCCTTCTGCTTCATCTCACAGACTCCTGAAATGCCCTCAAAGAAATAATTTGCTACTTTGCAAAGTTTCTAAAGGGTATTTAGGGTCTTTAGGGGGGGAAAAAATCCATTATTTGATAAGTCATTAATAACCAGGATATCAATATCCTTATTCCTGATGAGCAGGATTTAAACTGTCCCATCTGAGGAAGCAGTGGTTTAATTACAGGAATGCTTCTTTAATATTTTGCATGAGAGGGCCTTGCCTGGCCACAGGAAAGAGCAGGAATGGTTTGATGCACCAGAGGTCACTGGTGGCTCAAATTAGCCATTGAATGTGGTGCCTCCTGCAATTGCAGGATGCTCTGCTACCTGGGATAATTGGATTTATCAGCTGATCTTTAGTGCTGCATCTGTGGAGAATATAATTTTCAAATCCTAAGGCTGGAATTCACTTGTCCAGTCAGAAAAAATACACGTAAAACAAACAAGGAACAGGATACAAATATTTACAGATGGAAAGCCAGCAAGCTGCTACTCTCACCCTCTCTTTAATCACCTGGTTCATTTAGTGACATCAAACAGTCTCCCTGGGAAGAGTCCAGGCTGTGCAGTCCTTGAAAAATCTCCCCAAACCTGAATTCTTGAGATACTCAGAGCTGGATATTTGTCCAGGCACATGGCAACAGAGTGTTTTATCATAGAGCCATGGAATGGTTTGGGTTGGAAGAGACCCTAAAGATCACTTAATTCCAACCCCACTGCCATGGGCAGGGACACCTCCCACTAGACCAGCTGACTTCAAATCTCATCCAGCCTTTGGACAAGACTTGAAGATCCAGCTGGTCTTTAAGGCCCCTTCCAATCCAAACCAATTTCTGGTTCTGTGAACCACTTGAGAGCCATCTCTTGACACCTTGTAATCCCCAGACCTGAGGCAGTTCACTCCCATCAATTGCAGATGTGTGGTCAGGAAGAAAAACTTTTCCATTTCTTCCTTGCTCAGAACCTCCTTGGGAAGCTTTGGCCATGTTGATCAACAGCTTCAAAGACGAGAACCTGCTGCAAGGTAGGAAGGGTCTTCAAAACTCCAGCTCTTGAACCTTCTAAAGAATTGTCTCCTTGCAAAGGAAACTCTTCAAAAGGCCTTTCTGGCTGTTCTGTCTCCAGAGGGTGCAGAGCTCCCCTCATTTCAGTTTCTGAGCTCTCAGGTTTTAGGCAGGTCAGGTTTTCAGGCTTTTCTCCACGGCCCTGGGGTACAAGCTCCAAAAGTGCCCCTCCAAAGGAGACACAGCCACTGCAATGGGCTGGCAGCCCCACAGGGACACTCTGGATTCCAGCCCCTGCAGCTGGGCACTCAAGGAGCAGAATTAAGTTACAAGGCACGCAAGAAGAACTTGAGAGATGGCAGCAGGGCTTTTGATCTAAACTTTAAGATGAGTTCCTCTAATCCAAACCATCTTCAGGCTTCTGCATGACTGTCCTCCAGGAGATCCCTATAGCCAAGGGGAATGAAACAAACCCCAGCCCAATACAACTATCCTCTGAAAAAAAGAAACATAGTTTGAAGCTGTAAATCCCAGCACTCAGACTCTAACAGCATAAAAACAATCTATCCAGCAGAAGATGTTCTCCCCATCTTGCAAGCATTATTCACACATTAAATCAGAACTGACAACGCAATCTTTTCAGCTGAGCTGTTCTCATCCTTCTTTTTTTATCATGATGAAATAATTCCCCTTTTTAATGACTTCCAAATGTTCCTACGGATGCATTACTGAAGTGACAATGCAGACTCTGAGAGGATGTGTTTGGGGGTCTTTTCAAAGCAGTAGATAGACAGGATGCTAACGAACTGGAAAAGTATTAAAATTTTGTTTTGCAAAAAGAAATGTTTTTAACTCTATCAACTGCCGCAACAGCTATTGATTGTATTTCCACCACAACAAGGCAGGCAGGGTCTGATTTATGAGAGCAACCCACCCTAACTATCTAACCAGATTTAATATAGTTGCCATCCCATGACACAATGATGTATACTTTGGTGGCAATCTAGAAAATAATTTGCAAGGAGTAACAGCTCGTTCTTCAGGCATCAGCCATAAAGCTGTCACGGGAGGGTCCCCAGCCCTGTCTGTGGGACAGTGATGTAGTGAGGACAATTGCAAAGCCTCATGGGCTGGGGGGAGAATGGAGGATCTCAAATTTATGGATAGGAGCGTTTCCAAGAGACTGTGTCGTTACTGGGTTTATTTAACCATAAACCAAAGGTAACAACATCTCCTTAAGAATATGCAGTGTTTACCAAAACCTCACTTTTCACTGTCTGACAAAAAATTCAAATGGGCCCTTACTGTGTAAGCTCACAATGCAGTGTTTGGAGAGAGCTGGAAGCAGCTTTCCATCTGGGAAACCAGAGACAAGGTTAAAGAGAGGAGAGCAGGCTGCTGGAAATTGTACAGAACATTGTGCAGGAGATGCCCTCAGATACTTCCATAGCTTTGCAGGTCCAGCCATCACCCTCACTCTCGGGCTGGCAGGGCTAGAAAGAACCTCCAAATAGATTGGAAATTAGGGGGAAAATTCTTTACAGAAAGGATGGTCAGGTGTTAGAGCAGGCTGCCCAGCACAGTGGTGGAACCAGCACCCCTGGAAGTGTTCAAAAGCCACATAGATGTGATGCTTAGGGACATGGTTTACTGGGGACCTGGCAGTGCTGGGTTAACAGCTGGAACTGATGATCTTGGAGGCCTTTTCCAACCTTAATGATTCTGTGATTCCCACTGGAAGAGAAGCCTTTTACTACTCAGTCCTCATTAAGTGCTTCACACAAGATAATTTCTACCATTTATCATAAGCAGAGCTAATAAATACCTTGACAAGCAATTTCTTTTCCATGCTTCAGTGCGGGTTAAATGGTTGAGCAGTAAATGCAGACAAGCCCCTTCCCCTCCACCATTCCCCTACTGCCTGCTGTCTTCTGCCTCTGTCACTCTCCAACACTCTCATTTTGGGGGTTTGAGGTATTTTTTTTAATTATTTTTTCCTTGCCATTGTTATATCACCTCCATTTAGGGTACAATAGCTTCCCTGCCAAATCCCAAAATCTGATCCACAGGGTCACTGACACACTCAGAGGTGCTCCAAACAAACTTCAAGGTGCAAAGCAAAGAGGACAGGAGGACTGCAAGTGCTTCAGGCTGAGTGACTACCACCACAACAGGTTTTCTTAGGAGAAAAAATCCCTGTTTGATGAAAAAGTCCCTCTAAGGATGCCCTTTTTGCCAGCAGCAAATAAAAAAAATGAACAAACAACAATAACCCCTAAAGTTAACCACAGAAGACAGCTCCTGCTGGAAACAAGCTGAGCGTATTTTCTTTAGTTGACTAATTCTTGTTTATTCTTTGAAGGCTGACGCCATAAAATTCACAATCCAATTACAATTTCCAGGCTGAAAGAATAGCTTCTAATTATATTGTTTTCCATCATTGCACGAAAGAGTGGATTAATGCTGTATGATTTCACTCCCTGTACAAAATCAGATCTCGGTGTTCTCAAGTGTTTTATAAAAGACACATTAGATAAATTATTAACTGTGTTTTTGCAACAGAAATGGGCTGTACCATAAACAGGACAAATTGAAAAATGCGGATCTGCCGCTGTGTTTCAATGCATCAGAAATGAGGATGGCACGGTGCATACTGAGTAAAATGGCACCAATTTAAAATTGGAAGGAAAGCTCAGGTGAGTTTTTGAAGTGTGGGAGTGGCAATTTGACTTCCAGCATGACTTTGGGCAAGTCACTTGGCCAGGGGGAGGCAGATTGCAGCTCCAGGCAGAGCCAGCCAAGCTGTCCTGCAGGTGTAGCTGTCTCCATGGAGGTGTCAAAGTTTCTGCTCTAACCAGGAGAGGTCAGTGATCAAACATGCCTGAAACGTGACCATTTCAGAGCTTCTGCTGTCTTTGCCTTGTTTCTTATATGTTCCCCAAGCACTGGATTCTACCACATGTCTAAACTTTGGGATATGGATATGGATCTTGCCCCACATTCCACGTTTCAAGACAGGGCTGAGACACAGTCTAGGTTGGCGTCTGTGAACTTTGGTTGGATTTACATCCAGCTCATCTATACTCTGGGGAAGAAAAAAAAAAATTTAGTGCCTGTCTTGAACAAACATAACAGGTGCCTAAAGAAAGATAAATAAAATACACTCAACTAAATGGCTGAAATGACTGGTGGCTAAATCTCCTGCCTATTGCTTCTCCTCCTTGTAGCTAGGGCTCCAGCCAATGATTAGACTCGCAGTCTGAAAGCAGAGCAAGGGAGGAGAGGGTGACCTTGAGCAAGGCACTGTCCCTTTAGGGTACAAATCCTTCCAGGACTCTTTTACATGCACACATCTGGCTCCACACACAGCAGCTGTTCCCAGACACAGCTCCTGGCCCACAAGAGCCCTGGCAGACTCTTCCATGCAAGGGTTGGCCCTTCAGACTCGAATGGAGCAATCACAGAATGGTTTGGGCTGGAAGGGACCTCAGCAGATCATCCAGTTCCAACCCCCTGCCATGGGCAGGGACACCTCCCATGAGACTGGGGTTGGTTCCACTAAACCAAACTGGTCTGGTGCCCAGGAGCAGCAGGACTGGTCCCAGCCCTGAGGGCACAGGGGACCCTTTGCCCTGGTGGGCACAGCAGCACGGAGGATGCTTCTCTTCCAAGGAGCAAATAATTGAATAAAAGAAAAAAAAGTAAAGTCGGAGTTGCTAAGCCCTTGAAGATACAGTCTGAGCCATTTCCTGCCTATTTCAAAATGAAGACAGGTATTTCTCTAAGGCAGGGCCCATTTGACTGCCAAACCCACATGGTTCAGACAACACACAGCAAGAAAAACAAGATTTCCAACATGATGAGCATAGTGAGAATACCATGAGGAAACCAGGCAGGGTCTCTTAACACCTCTCTCCAACTCACATAAAAGGATATGATCATAAATCAATTTAATACATAGAAAGAATAAATTGGCAGTGGTTTGCTTCCATCTTTTATTTCTCCAGCACACTTTGAGCCTGAGTTCAGAGCAGGAACCAAACCCACGTTTTGGAGTCAAAACCTGCCACCTAGAGAGAAAAACAGCAAACGGAAAGGAACAGGCTTTTGGAGGCTGGAGGGGGTTTTTAAAGCAACGATCTCGTAATGTTACAGATGTGCTGGAAACTGTAAATTTGCTGTGCTGTCTTTTACAGCAACAAAGCAGGTTTTAAGAGACCCTCAATTATGTATCTGCACAGCACAGACATCGTTACAGGATACTGCTCCTACTCCCAGCACCAGCACTGCTCTGTGTAGTTACTCATTACAGCACAGAAACACAGGTTTACTCCCAGTTCCAGAAATTTATGTGGTTTTTGTAAACAGAGAGGCATCTCTTGCCTTTTGAGATCATGCAACTGCTGCAGAAATAAAGTCAGATTTAATGAGAGTTTTTGGATGCTCTGAGTAGCAGAGAATTGCCTGGGTCTGAGTCCGGTGAGTGAGCTGTGGATGGTCAGCAGGTCCAACAAGTATCAGTTGGGACCTGGAACCACCAAAAAAACCCATACCACACACACATACACACAAAAGAACAAACAAAACACAACTCTGGTGCAATCCTGAGCAAGTTCCCTGAGGTTTTTAACTTGAGCAAAACCCTCAGATTTCCACTTCTAGGGGAATATCCTATTGCTCCTCAAGTTCAAATGGGACGAGCTGACAAATTCCTTAAGAAAATTGAAAGCATTTCAACATTCCTGAGTCAAGAAATTTTCCAAAATTGCTGGCATTGATTTCAGGTCAATTCAACTCTAATCCAAACTCGCAGAGCTACAAGGAGAGCGGACATCCTGAAGTAACCTCTCCCTAACAATGGTGCCTATCAGGTGTTAATTCCTGTATCACAGAATCACATTCATCACACATTCAGTCCATGGTTCATCATACAGCCCAGGCAGGAAAGGAGGAAGAGGCAGATCATTTCAGGATTGTGCATTTACCCTACACTGTGAAACACCTTACCCACACCACTCACCTCAATCAGCCCTCTGTGAAGGGTCCTCAGAGCCTTGGGCTGCACAGAGCAAAGGCTGGATGCAAATCAAACAGCAATTCCCAAATATGCTCTAGCCTGTAGCCTTAATTACAGACTAACTGCACCACCCTGTGCTGGGATATAATCTCTGATAGAGAAATACAGTTTAACCCCTTATTCAATAACTCAGGAAATACGATTATTTAACAGTATGGCCAGTAGCACAAAGCTCATTTAATTGCTACTGGAGTGCTGCAAGTTGATGTCCAGAAGACTAGTTTTGTTTTGGTGTTAAAATTTCTGTGGAAAACATCAAACCTGGACTATTCCCTCTTCACCAGCAATTTCTAGTCATCTCAAAGCTAGAGGCTGCCTCAGCATTCCCAGCCCTGTACAGATGCTCCAGGAGGAACAGCCCACTGTGTACAACACCCAGAACCTGCTGCTGCAGCCAGTTATCCACAGCAGCACAGCTGATTCTTATTAATTTCTTTTTCTCTTGTAGTTTTGTTAAGAAACCTCTTTTTATACCCTTTTAAATTTGGAGCCTGCTTTGATTTTTCCTAATCCTATCTCATAGCAGAAATAGAGTAAATAATTCTAGTAGGCACTCAAACCACTACATTAATTTTGGGGAAACAGAAATTGAACTTGAAATCATTACATACTGCCACTTCCCAAAATCACCTGCAGGCTCCTACCCATGGTATCAGACATTTTCCTTCCTAGGAAAAGCTGTCACTGCAACATGCATTGGGAAAGGGAAGGCAAAGGTGGTGGTAAACTGAGCAAATAGCCATGTTGGAGCACAAGATTTAATTCCACAGTTTCAATAAAATTAATACTTTGGACATCACAAGTTGGGCATTGCTTTGAAACCATCAGCACAGAAGTCAATCTGAAGTTCTTCCCTAAATGCATCTCTCATGGCTCAGATCCTGGCATTTTCTGGCCCACTTTGGATTGACACCTGGCTGTTCCCAGGGGATCCAATCACTAGAAAGTGTTAGGGATCATCCAAAACCAAATATTGTCCAGCGAGAGGAAAAAACCCAAGGAAGTCCACATCCTTCTCTCTTTGTTGAAGAAAACCAGTATGGTAGTAGATTTCCCTGACCAAAATGAACTTCCAGAACTTATCTCTCAAAAGTGAAAATGATTTATGGATTGACACCATTGTCAAGTGTAGATCAAGAAACACGTATTTCCTAAAATGTTATGAGAACACCAACATTGGCAGCACTTCTCCTGCACATAAAAACTCCCTAGGTTATACCAGGTTATGGTTATATATGTTAACTACTAGGTTATAGAGTAGGAAAAGCTTTAAGGCTTAACACTAATTTAAGTTTTGCCTTTAAAAAAAATAAATAAACAATTTTCCAGATCAGATTGCTCAAAATATTTATCCTCAAGAACATATGGTACTAAACAGATGTGAATGTTTTCCAAAGAGATGCTGTCATTAATTAGCTGATATTTGTCAAGCACACATTTTTAGGCAGCAAGTAAAAACTGTGCAGACCAAGCCTTTCTATCAGACAAGGTCAGGGTCCTTCCCCATCCTGAGGGGACATCAGTTCCAGGTCAGCACAAACTGCTGCCCAGGCTGGAGCAGATCCAGGCAGCTGCTGAGGCACAGCATCAGACACTGCTGCAAACCTGAGGACCAGGGGTGAGCTGCTAAACCCATCCTCAGGTCTCAAGACAGAAGGAAACACTTTCTCAGGATGCAGCAATCACTGCAGTTTATAGCTGTCTTCTAAAATAGCTGGTGCCTCTAAAAGAGGTTCCAAGGAACAATCCCTAGCAGGAAACCCCCTCCTCAGTTGTCCTGGAAGAGCAGCTGTTACAGGGATGAAATTGAGGCAGTTCATCACAGAGCACTGCCCAGTGCCAAGGGCACCAGCACAGCATGACCATGAGTTACTCTGATTATCAGGCTCATAAGAAGACTGGCTGCAATTTCCTGACACTCCTTGCAGAGGAATTGCACTCTTGCTCAGACTGAGACAATTTAGCACTGCTCTTTCTCTAAAGGGCACCTGTTGGTCCTTTTGCTCCAGATTAAAAAAGGCACCACCAGAAAACTGAGCAGATCTAACAAAAAAAGAAAAAATCTTAAAGCTGTTGTCACAGGCTTTATCAAATGATTTACTGCTCAATGCTGCTTTCAGCTGTCCAGTGACAGGGTGTCAGGTTCAATTCAGTAAATCATGACCAGGTGAACAATGCAGCACCTGGTCTCTGTGTCCCAAGGCCTGGATCACCTGGCTGATGCCAGACCATATATCAAGTGTATGAATACACCTTCAGTGTGCAGAGATACAACCTGTCCCTTATGCAATTCATCAGGGCTTAGCTCTAGGAGCTGTAAATGTCAGTATTGACACACCTGCTTGCTTCAGCAAGAGAAATTCCACAGGGATTTATTTGAGTAGGAAAACTAAGAACAGTTTTAAATAAGTAACGACACGAGTTTTCGTAACAGCACCTTTATGGAACACAGGGTTAGCTTTAAACAAGTGCCAGGTTACATGAACTTTCAGTCCTCTATATAAAGCAATCTGGGGTTTCAGTCCATCCTGATGAAACTTGCAACATTTATAGGCATAATACTTGGGCTATATCCAGAGTAAAAAAAAAGGGGGTTTCCATTACAGTGCTGGGAGTGGTTAACAAGAAGGTTACCTTATGTTCTTTTCTGGAGAATAGTAATTCTCTTCCACTATGTGCCATTGTTATTTGGATTTCAGAACAAGCAGTGCAATGCTAGTTAAGATAAAGTGGAAATCAGGGTAATGTCAGCTAAAGACGAAATCATCTTCATTGTTACAGACAATTTCAAATACATATTTTGCATGTGAAATTATATTAATTTTTATCAATAACAATTCCATTTCTATACACAACAAACAGAATTCCTTGCCAGTAGAGGACTGCACTGTGCATGGCTCATCAGCCTTGAAGAGAAAGTCTGGACCTCAGGCATATCCAGCTACGTGGATCAACACCAATCCCTGCAGATCCAGCAGCTTTGGTTTAACGGACGGAAACTTTGGCCTATTATTGTTCAAAGGTACTGGCCAGCAATGAATGAGCAAGACTGGACTTCTCAAAAACAAAGCCAAGTGTGGTATGTGCATAAAGTCAGTGCCTTGATCCTTAAAAGCAGCTCTACAAGCAACTTTACCTTAAAAAGGGGCAGTGCTTAAGTTACAAAAGATTTTGTTTATGATGACTGAAGAAGCGGCTCTGCCTCAGGAATTCAAAAGATGGGTCAGATTTAGTAGTAGATTTATTAATTTGCTGTGATTTACAACAGGGTGACAACGTCTGAAACAAGGAGACACCAAAACAGGTTTAGCCAGGAGGTTTATGGCTTCCGAGTCAAATTCATTGACCAGTGTCAATGTCATTGGGGCAACTGAAGATTAGCAGACAAAAGGAAAGCGGACGCTGGGTGCTGCACTGGTGTTTTGGAGAAAGTATTCCAAAGTGTCTTCTCTTACAGCAATTTCCTTTTCTCAAACTCCTGCAAAGAGCACACAGATGTTACCAGCAGGGAAAACAGAAAATGCTTCTATTTTTCTTCTATTTCAAATTACTTCGTATGTATCTTAGGAAATCTGATGTTAAGAATTAAGAACTGGTATTAAAAATTAAAATATAAAAAGCATAAAGTGTGCGAGTTACAGGGAAAGGAAACTGAGCATTCTCCCACCTCACATTAACAAGCCAGCTCTGGAAAAACAGACTGTAGTCACTGCCAGACTGCAAAGCTGTCAAGGAACCATTTGCTCCCAGACGCAGCATAACGGGCTTGAAAAACACCAATTCTGCATCAGAACTGCAGTAGAATCCTTACAGTAAAGGACTCAAGCCAGGGAAGCAACAAAATCAAGATTTTCGTTTCAGTAAAGAAAAAGCACAACAGAAGAAGGGAAAAATCACACAGCAGCCTGTGGAGATGCTGCACTATATAGTCACCACAGGAAACAAAAAATATGTAACAGAGCTGAATTATGCATCTCCTCTAGCTGTGAAGCAATCCCTTTTTTGGATATGAATTAAGTAAAATGCAAATAATCCCACTGCACACCTCAGGTTTTCAGCTGCATAAATTCAACCATAACTCTGAATTATATGCCAAGGCTCTCCTTCCTCCAATACCCTACTTAGAAATAATGTTCTCATATTTTACATTAATTCAGGCACTTTGCATCCAGAAAACAATTTCAACAAGTAGCTATGCTTGAAAGCAGAATGTAATCTCTTCTCTATTTTGCTACATTTACTTTTCTATAAAACAATATTAAATAAAACTGTGTGCACATATCTTCTATGTAGTCATTTCAGCTTGTCCAGCCAACAGAGTTCTTATGTTTAAGCAAGTTCAGAGCAACAGAGTATCTGGGTAAGAGATGGACTCCCAGCTGGTATTGCCGCAGAAGTGGCAATTGCTCTGGAGGAGCCAATGCTTGAGGAACCAACCTTGTAGATGGTGCTGCCCAGCTGAGCAGGGGACATGCTGACCACAACCCCTGCACTCTGGAGGGCTGCAATCTTCTCCTTGGCTCCCCCCTTTCCCCCAGCAATGATGGCCCCAGCATGGCCCATCCGCCGGCCCGGAGGAGCCGTCAGGCCGGCTATGAAGGACACCACTGGCTTGGCGTTGGGGCCCTGGGAAGAGAGAAATGTGTTACGTGGAGGAGAGTGAGAGGAAAAGCAGCTCCAGGTGGGAAATGGTTCATTTTGTATTTTTTATTTAAATAACAACTCGCCCAGGCAAAGTTATTAAACAGCTCACACAGCACACGGAAGTGTGGAATACTTTCTCTCCTGATAATCATCATAAATCAGAAGCAAACAGGAACTTTAAATCTTTCTACAGACACATGTATACTACCAAAAAAAAAAAAACCTCACTACAAATATTGTTACAGGAATAAAATTCTAAAGTTGACAGTTCTGCTCTCCAGTTCACAGAAACACAGAATATGGTTGGAAAGACCTCTAAAATCAACAAGTCCAACCAATTGATTTAATCTGGACAACACTCTTAATCTCAACTCTGTTTCTTTTAAAAAAACATGACTGTTTGGTGGTTTTTTTAAATAGAGATGAAGGACTGAACTGAGTTTTCCTTGATGTGGTAAAAGAAGCTGGCTCACTATGAAAGTATCTGGAAGCAAGGTGTTTAAAGACTTACAGAATTATTTTCTTTCAAAAACGCTGCTGCATCTTCTTCAGCATTTCCTCCAATCTCCCCAATCAATATGATCCCCTCAGTATGAGGATCCTTCAGGAAGACATCAAGGCAGTCAATAAAATTAGTTCCATTGAAGGGATCACCTCCAATACCTAAAAAAAAAAAAAAATTAAAACCACAAAAAAAAGAGTAACTCAAGATAAAGATATTGCACTTATAATAGAAGTTTAAAAGTAAATTTTAGCATGAGGAGTATTCCCAAAGGCTCATAAGACAGGCAGCTCTGAAGGCCCTACCCAAGTCAGAGAGTGTCAAATTCCTGCTCCAAATACCTCCCCCACAATCTACAGAAAGCTTTGATATTTGAATGTTCACCTTTCAAACCATGAACAAACTGCTATAGACAAAGGAGGACCAAGATGTCAGCTCCACAATTTTGTGTAAGAAAACTGAATTTACTTAACACACCCAACTAAATGCCTAAGAATGCCCTAATCCTTTATAACACTAAACTTCTTAGGACAGTTTGTTTCCAAATTGATGTCATATTTGCTGGCAGTTCTCTGTTCAAAGCTGGTTTTAAGGCTTTTATTAATTTGATGTGGAAATTATAACAGAGAACAGCTGTACTCTTCACAGCACACAGGGATCCTACTTCTCCACACAACTGCCACTCAGCAAATTCTACACTTGCAAAAAGGAATTACTCTGGATTTACACTTGTGAAGAAAAAGCAGATTAGTCTGGGTCCAACAGGATGATTCTGAGGGAACCTACCAATGCAAAAAGACTGCCCCAACCCAACTTGTGTTGTCTGGTGAACAGCTTCGTATGTCAGAGTTCCAGATCTCGACACAATACCTTGAGGAGAGAAAAGAAGATAAACTCACCACCAACACAGCACGTAACTAGAGGCAGCTGTTCTTATAGTAATGAAAATCACTTCAATAAACAACATGAGATTACAGGTTTTCCAGCTTTCTTTACCAAAACATTCTGTAAGATTCTTTCTGTAGTATTTCCTGCTTTTCACCTTTTGGCACTTAACTGTCAATGGACTAAAGCTGCCCAGAAAGTCAGTAATATTTTTGTCACATTAAAGCCTAAACCAAACTAAAAAGCAAATAAAATAACATACTTCTTATCTTGTATGTGAGCAGCTGATGCACTGAACTTGAAACAGAGTTGAAGCTCAACAGTTAACCAAAGAATTCTGTATTAATCACATCCCCAGTATGACCAGGCACACAAGAGATCTTCCAGAACAGAAAAATGCTGCAGAAATGCAAATTATCACTATTAAGGCATTTGTTGCTGCTGTACAGAACACATCTGGCATTTACATTACAATATCACAAGGGACCAAAATCCCAGTTTTAAATTCAGGATGAAAGGTAGCACAGAGCTTAGAACAGGGGCAAAATATTTGCATGGCTTTTTTGTTCATTTTTTCAAGTCAAGACTTCTGCTAACACCACAAAAGGAAAGTTTTTCAGGAAAAACAGACACCATTTTCCACCTACTTCAAGCCATATAACAAGGAGTACAACACATACTTGCCTGAACAAAGGAGAAAATACACCACTAGACTAAGAACCTTAAATTTATCAACAATAGATACTGTTGGCCAGCTCAGATGTGTTCTAGCACTGCGTTTTTTCCTTGCTATGTTTGAAAAGGCCTCCCTGTTTACCACTAAGATCAGATTGCCTCAGAGAAGCTGCAGATGAAAGTTCAAAGACTGTGGCTATTTTTATACCTTGCATCACAGTTTATTCAGATGATTATTGGATGCCTCACAGTAATAGAAAGCTGGAGAGCACATCACCAAAGGTCACATGTTAGATGAAACTGGGAGGGTGACAAATTTACATTTTTATTCCTTGATTCTTGGATCACCATTGAAAACATTTCCAGCAATGGCAGAGCTACTGAATTCAAGATTTTAAATATTCTTTTGCACTTGATGTGTCTTGCATTCAGATTCTAATAACTTGTGACTGCAACACATTTCTTGTACATATTTAGAAAATCTGAACAGAACTTTGATTCAGAAGGGAGCTCAGGGCAACATTGGCTGATGTTACCTTTTACAGTCTCAGAGCAATGTCTCAGTGGTTTTTATAAAGGGCATAACTGCAGCCATTTGATTTTTCAATTCCAGGTTTATGGCTACTTGTGAAAGCTGGAGGTGGAACACACGAGTGTTAACACATCTTCCAGCATTCCCTAGGTGCAGTCTATGCTCAAGTCAGAAGAGGTTATGTAGCAGAAATAGCTCCTCATACTAAAAAACAGAAAAAACTGCACTGAGTCCCTGTAGTTTAACAGCATTGAACAGGCTTTCCCACAACAAACACACTTTCCAAAATATTGTAAGGAAAAAAATGGTAACATCATAAAGGGTACTGCTGTGCTCAAGTGAAACTGGTTACCTTGCCAACAGGCAACAGCAGCACGTGCTGTTTAAAACAATATTCCTGAAGCTCTACCTAAGTACAAATGTACATTTCAGAACAATTTTCTCTACAGTTCCTGAATGGAATTATTTGGGGGGAAAAAAGTCAAGTTGTTATTTCTATAGTTTACAATAAGGAGCTGACAGAAATCAGGACAAGATTTTGCATGTAGCAGGGTGTGTACCTCATTACACAGAGGGGGTGTGACCAACATTGATTATGAACAAGTCACTGCCTTCGTGTCCGTTACCACACTGCCCGAAAATTGAGTATATTTGTCACTTCCACTTGTGATGGTTTCATAATTGTCTAAATTATATTCTAAACTAGTCTGTAGTCTCTTCTTTTTGCTGTCCTACTGAGGTGACTAGAAGAGTAGGATCCCAGTCCCAAAGCAGCCAAGCTGTGGGAAGCAAGTGTTAGGAGAGCTTAGTGCTCTCAAATCCCAAGAAAAATGGAAATTTCCTCAAGCTCTCCTTTGAGGATACCAAGTCAATCACATTATCCACAGGAATTCCCAATTGCTTTGCCTCTGCCATCAGCACCCTGTGTCTACCATGGAAGAATTCCTGATTTGGGCTGTCAGGATTGATAACGCTAAAATTCACCTATAAACTGAGGACAGACAAGCTGCCTCACAGTGTTATCTGTGGGATAACTCTCTCCAGAATATCAAGGATGTGCCTTGCCTCACGAGGAAGAACAAGAGCACCCAACTTGTGTTTTAGATGACGCGTAAATATTCAAAAACTCACCAATTCTTCCTTTCTTGTGAATGTGACCAGGCATGATACCAATTTTACATTCTCCAGGCTAAGGAAAGAGTGGGAAAAGTCAGATGGAACATTCAAACCACCACAGGGAACAGTTCAGCCTTGGACCAAAGCCAGAGGTCACTCACATTGATGACTCCGGGGCAGTTGGGGCCCACCAGCCGGGTCTTGTCCTGCCGCAGCAGCCTGTGCTTGACCCGCACCATGTCCTGCTGGGGGATGCCCTCAGTGATGCACACCACCAGGGGCATCTCTGCATCGATGGCCTCGTTGATGGCAGCAGCAGCAAATGGGGGAGGGACGTAGATGACAGTGGCTGAAGCACCCGTTTGTTCTTTGGCCTGCAACAAAAAGCGCGCCGTGTGTTCAGTGCGGCTGAAGAGAATGTTTGACAAGAAGTCATTTAAAATACATCCAGCCTCAGGCATGAATTAAGGATATGTATTAATCTACTATAATCTAAGCAAGGGTTAAATTCCCTGAAGATGAGACACAACCAGGGAACTGAGAACTGACCACTGTCTGGAAAAGATCTGCCCCATGATCACCATCATAAATACTCTTACATAACAGTTTGCTAAATATTCATCATGCACAGCAGAATAAATCAGAAACCAGCTGCACTCATAAAGCAAGTGTACCCAGACTCTGTGAACTTCACAGTGGAAGCCAAACTTGTGCCTGACCACCCTGAATGCTCCCTCTTTTACAAGGATTCTATTTCACTCTTTGTCCAGTGACATCCACAGCCCAAATATTTGTCTCTCCAGTGTGAGCAATGAAATAAGGAGCCCTTCAGCTTTAAACTCTGTGCCCTTCAGTCACTGCTGCAAATTACCTCCTTCACAGAATTAAACACAGGCAGACCTAGATGAGTTTTTCCCCCTTTCCCTGGAGAAATTCCTCCAACTAGATTGGTGCCATAGTCCAATGCCTGCTGGCTGTGAAAGGTGCCCTGTGAAAGAGAAAATAAGTTAGAAGCCACATAATAGCAAAGAGAGTTAACCAAAAAGTTTGATGTTATCTATGACTCTGAAGGCAATTTATGTCACTGAAATGTGCAATTAGAAGGGAGTTTTCACTACACACACACATATATATATATTTAATCAGATATTTTGTAGAGTGCATCCACACATTTTAAATGAATTTGGAATATGCAAATATGCTCTTTTTTTTTTAATCAGAGCACTGTAGTTTCATGCTAAAGGGTACTCTGTTGTGTGCTGCTAACACATCTGCAGACACAGCAGACACAGTTTCTTTTCCACATCAAGTCTGGCAGATGACAAATACTACAGTGAAATAGAAGAAATTAGCATGCTCATCCATGACTAGCTTGTTTTACAAAAGCAGCCTTCTCTGCCTGAAAATGTGTAAAAGAATGAATCTGAGAAAATTATTAAATATCCTGAAATACGAACAGAAATTTAATTCACAGACATTGATATTGAAATGCATTTGTGAAAGAAGCACTTCAAAAATGGGCGTTTTTGCAGGTTTTTTGCAAATAGCCTTTTACAAAGAAACCCTTTCAGCTGTATACAATATGAAAAACAAAAATGAAAAGCACTATAACAGAGATGACTCAAAACCAAGTTTCAAGCTTGTGTACAAGTATTTGGGCCAAAGAATGCAAACTACAGTGCTGAAGGGACCTTCCTGATGGTGAAGGAAGTCCAGCTTCCCATCAACACAAATGCAGTATACAATCCATTTCATATATAATTATGTTTCTGAGCAATTATCTTTCTGACTGAAAGGCTGATGGAAGAAATTATTTATAAACATACCTGTTTGCCTGTAAACCCCTGACAGATGACTTTTGTGTTTTTGTTAACATACAGGTTTTTCCTGGACGCTGTGTAGGAGCAGTGTCGGACTCCATTCTGTTGAACTGGAGAGAAAAGAGAGCACAAACCATTAATCCACGCCTTTGGTAGACTCTGGGTCAAAAAATCCTACCAAATAAATGCATATCAATCAATGCTGATATCAAACAATCATGAGCAGCTCATGTTTTCAAAAGCAGCTCTGAAGCTTCATTCAGTGCTTGTCATTCTAAGACATTAAACACCTGTAGCTCACCCTATTATGCCCATTACTCAATTTACTAGAAATTAGGAGAGGTTTCTTATATTGAGTACTCCATATCAGGATGCCTCCTGACAGACAGAAACAACTTCTTAAGCACTGCTTTCATTTGCAAAAAGCATATTTTTATCTTCTCAGATATTCTGCAAAGTGACAAAGCAGAACTAAAATCCCCATATCCAGAGGCTGTTCCAACACCCCCTGTGAACAGAGCACAGTCCAGAGCAGACAACAAGAGACACTGAGGAGCTCGAGGGTCCCTCAGCTCAGGAAAAACCTGATGCCAGCTAAGACAGACAGCAAGAGATCTTTTTCCAACAGATTCCTCGCTATGGCATCAGTGCTGGACACACATTTGGGCTCATGATGAAACACAGCTCTCCAGACACTCCACCAGAATGATTTTTAATTTAGTTCTCACAACTCTGGTGCTGAAAGAAGAAAACAACACAACACAATCGTAGAAAAAGAGCACAGTGTGTGCTGGCAACAAAAAGCCAAGGAGAATGGCTGCATCTGTGCTGAAGGGAAAGGAATGATGACAGCAAATGTACAGAATGTTACCACAGAGGAAAGCTTGAGATGAGAAAGGAGAGAGCTTCTGGTATAAATAGGATGCACACCTATGTTTATTGCAATATGCTTTTTCCATAAGACCAGAGTTTTGAGGGATCACAACCAATTTACTCTCTGCAAGTGTGTGACATAAACCCCTTAATTTATAATTTATATATAGAGTGAACCTGGGAAGGCACAATCTTAATACAGGATCTTCAATACATACACCAATATGTTACAATTTACCCCTTTAGCTCTTTGAAAACTTTAGCAGCTAAGATTTAAGGGAGTAAATAGTGAAACTGAAATCACAGTAACAGATCCTGAATCATGGTCCCCAGATTGTTCCATATACATACTCAGGCACATCTGAACAAGGGAATATTCTTTTCTTTTTAGGAAGAGAGTAAAAGCTTTTAAGGACAAAGAAGTATAAAAGTATTCTTATGATAATGCACAGAATTTTTTTAAATGCATTATTAAATTATTAAAACAACAGAATTTCTATGGGTTAGTAAACATGCAGAAACTTTTTTAAGAACCATGTGCACACACATTTCCATCACAGAGCTATGTGGTTCTCTCTTGCCAACCAAAGTCTAGTGCTACACTGCTTTTATGCTTCAGTTGTATTCAAAGGAGTGAACTGAAAAAACAAACCATGACAGAAGCAGCCTACACACCTCAGTGCTATTGCTAAACCCAAAGTCCTTACTCTGTTCTTAGAAAGCGCTGGCAAACCCAGGGTTTAACTCCAGCCACCTTCTGCTGTCCTCTGAGGAGCTGCAGCAAATCCTCAACTTCACGTGGACACAAAGTAAAATTCCAGACAGAAAGGTACAGACCAGGATGCAGTAAACTTGTAAGGAAAGTGGCATAAGTGGACTTCAGCTTAATGACTGCAGGGTTTTAACCTAAATCACAACAAATACTGTAGCAGAACTCATTATGCCAGGAAATACAAAGCAGTAACAGACAAAATCCATGTGAAATCCTTAGGAAAAGCCATTAAAAAGCCAATTGTATCCTGGGCTGCATCCAAAGCAGGGTGGGCAGATCGAGGGAGGGGATCCTGCCCCTCTGCCCCACTCAGATGAGACCCCACCTGCAGAGCAGCCTCCAGCTCTGGGGCCCAGCACAGGAAGGACCTGGAGCTGCTGGAGTGAGTCCAGAGGAGGGCAGGAAGCTGATGAGAGGGATGGAGCTATGAGGATGCTGCGAGGAAAGGCAGAGAGAATTGAGGTTGTTCAGCCTAGAAAAGAGAAGCCTTTGGAGTGACTCAATTCCCTTCAGCACCTGAAGGGAACTTACAGGAAAGATGTGGCAAGACTATTGATAAGGGCATGTAATGACAGGACAAGGGGGAATGGCTTCAAAGTTAAAGAGAGCACATTTAAAATGGGTATTAGGAAAAAAAAAACCCTGTACTGTGTGGGTGGTGAGGCCCTGGCACAGGTTGTCCAGAGCTGTGGCTGCCCCATCTCTGGAGTGTTCCAGGCCAGGCTGGACAGGGCTTGGAGCAATCTGGTCTAGGGGAAGGTGTCCCTGCCATGGCAGGGGAGGGGAACAAGATGATCTTTAAGGTCACCTTCCCACCCAAACCATTTTGTGATTCTATGATTTTCTGAAAACATGTCTAGGGCTGCGATTTAATGAACAGGGCTACCAAGCTGGCTGTGGGCAGGGGGAAGCCACTGCTACAGAAGAAAGCACAGGATGATCTTTGTCCTCAGCTGAGGACTTGGCCTTCTTAGGCAGGGCTGCAAGGGCACATCTGGTGAAGAGCAGCCTGCCTCCAGCAAAGGAGAGGCAAAACAAAACCAGGAACAGCTGGAATGCTGGTCAGGAGAGCAGGGAATTAATCTACCTGAGCCCAGCCACTCAGGCAATCCCTCACTGTCACGAGATGTGCCTGGGTGAAACCCAACCCTGAGGACAGCAGAGATGATCCCCCTTGGGAAGGAGCTGTTACAGTCCTTACCACCAGCGAGGCCTTGGGGAGAACACTCCAGGCTTCCAGGAGAATGGGAATGACTGTTTGAAAATGGGCCTGCAAGGGGAAAGAACAAACAGGCAACATAAACTGATTGAGATCTAAGTTTTACAGGATCTGTGCTCAACCACTGACAAATCCACCTGCAAGTAAAAGAGAGATGCTTGCTAGCCATGTATCTGCCACTGAGCAATTTCAGTACTTGGAAAAAAATAGAAAATCACAGAATGGGTAAGGCTGGAAGGGATTACAGTGGGTCAGCTGGTCCAACCTCCCTGCTCAAGCATGGTCATCCTACAGGACATTGCACAGGATTGTGTCCAGATGGCTCCTGAGTATCTCCAGTGAGGGAGACCCCACAGACTCTTCGTTGTTGACAAACTGACAAATAGTCACATTTCTCTATACCTTACAGCAATTCTACACTCCCAGTTCAACTGTTCATTCCAGATCTATTTTCAGACATAACACTGCACAAAAATGTTTTTGAAAGTTTGTCAATCCTCCATTTTCAGAAGACTGTATAACTACATTTTTCAAAGATAAAAAGCTTTTGAGCATTTTCTAAACTATCAAAAAAAAATTAGGCACTGATATCTAAATGGCAGCTTAGAATTTAAGCTTTGTATGGATCTACCCTTGAAAACCATATGTGCTTCTTACATTATTGTATGGCCTTCCTTCAGAGAAAATACAGCTGGTTCAAAAATCCTGGCTATAGATTTGAGCCATTTGCTATCTCCAGAGACAGGCAGCTTAGCATGGGCAAATGTCTGGGGAGCAAATTATTTTTGAAGCGATATATGGGAAAAAAATCCTAAAAATCATCTTGCAGTCTCTGGGCTGGATGAGTCTGAGTTTTGGGGGTTTTTAAAGTGTCTTGATACAGTTCTGTACTTCTGCTCCTGGTCCTGCCTGCAGCAGCAACGTTTGCCCCACTTATCAGCAGAGTGGGAGCAGCAGGGCCATGGGTCAGGATGAGGTTTTGCTACACGTGGCACAAAGAGCAAGCCCTGGGTGCAAGCAGCTGGCAATTTCAATAGCTAAGACAGATATAAGATGAGAAGGAAACAGGTGGGAAGTGGAAATGGCATGTTCAAGTTCACAGCAGGTATGAGTCAGAAATAGAAGCCAAGTCTCAACTTCCACCCAGGACCTGCTTCATAACTTCCAAACCCATCCAGACAATTGATTTCACTACAAAANTATATTGTTAAAAAAAAAAAAAAAAAAAAAAAAAAAAAAAACTGGGTGCTTAACTGTAAATGCATGCTGCTTCATGAAGAAAGGAGGGAAAAAAAAAAAAAAAAGTTAAAAACAAAATGCTCTTCAGCTGTGAACCAGCAAGGCCAAACCCATTGGTGATGTTATCTTAATGCCCACATCTAAATTACAGGCCAAGTTACCAAGGTGAAGGCTCCAGATGAAGTCCTAGAGCATAAGGAAAAGTCTTATCAAATCCAATTCTTCCCAAAGCACAGGGGAAATGTTATATTTTGTCAAGTCAGAGTTCTAAGATTAGACATTACCATGTCCAACAAAGGCCTGTAACACACCTTTAGGAAAGTGTATTAAAAATAAGAGACTGGACAATCTTTCCCAGGCACAACGTTCATTTCTGCCCCACCCCTGTTCAGTTTGCAGTTTAAAAATAAGTTATACAAATACCCAGATGCATTTGCTTTGGCTTTTCAGTACTTTAACTTCTACATAGCTAAAAAGTGAGATGTACTGTGGCAAGAGCCTACTTTGGTCCATTGTACAGGAAAACCAAGCAGTTATGAAAACTGCTCAAGTACCCAACCCCTGCTGCCTCAGGAGAGATTTGAAAGGCAATATCTAAATTTAGCAATGGGGCATAAGCCTGTATATGGAACACCAGCTGTTTTACAGTCCAGAAACCTTATTAGAAACTCAGGGACAGAGTTACTCCAACACCACACAGTGCTGCTGCTGGTTACTCTGGCATTTCCAGGCAACAAGGCTCCAACCAAGAGCAGAACTCACTGCAGTACAAATAACTGGAAAATCCACCTCATTTATCTCTTAGGGGAAAAAAAAACCCTCACAATCCCTAGGCTCAAGCAGGACTTAAAGCTCACTTGTGTATTACAATTAACAAGCTTAACTAACAATTTTCTAGAAAAATACTCTATTATTTATCATGGAGTCCAAACAGGAATTTACATGTTAAAAAGAAAATTGATCCATTTACAAGGTATGTTAAAGCACACTGGGAATTTAAATACCATTTACACTGAGCTTTCAGGCCCTCCTTGAGCAGCAATACCTCTGAAGCATAAATCTCATTTAAAACTATGCAACTTAAGCTACATTTCATGGAATCACAGAATGGTTCGGGTTGGAAGGGACCTTTAGAGGTCATCTAGTCCAAGCCCTTTCCTATTTGGGTTGTGCAAACCAGGTGACAGCACAGATACTAAAGGCTGAGTCTCTTCTTCATCCAAACTGTACAAAGCTCAAAACCTACTATTTTCAGGGCTGCTTGTAAGATTTCCTATGGACACAAATCCAATCAAAGTGTCTCCTTCTTACACATATTTACTCCAAACAAACAAACAAACAAACAAAAAAAAAAAAAAAGAAATTTAGAAGGTGAGGTAACATCTGAGGCTGCTCATAAAACAAGCCCAGGATAAAAGCAAGGTGAAACATCAGTTTCCTCTCCACAATGACCTGAGCTGACAGCTACATTGCTGGAAGACTGAAATTTTTCCTCTATTGCTCCTTGGAATAGCCACAGAACTTGGAGATGATGGAAGATACTTCTTTTCTGTTCTATAACCTATGTAAGGAAAAAAGAAAGACTTAGAAATCATAGGAGCTCCAATGTAAGTAGGGAAAATGGAGGCCAGTGCAGGGGAAGCTCAGGGAAAGACTGAGGTGTGAGGAGTGCTACTTAAACTGCTGGGTTTTTTCCACACATATCCCAACCCCCCCCTATTTATCTCCCATCAATTATGGGCCTTCAGCTGGCTCCTCAGAATTCCTTTCAGTATTTTCTACATGTTTAATTTACATTTTTGTGACCATCTCCTTTCTCCTTCCTCCGCCAACAAATGCAAGGCCTGAGGAAGACACAACAGGAACAGTTCTGAGGAGCTCCTGACAGGGCAGAGGAGGATAAATCCATCGCCCAGAACTCATCCCTGAAATTATCAGTTACATTAGCAAAAGATGCTCTTTGATGACAAAGAAGTC
The DNA here is from genome assembly GCA_013400435.1 of Pycnonotus jocosus. NCBI lineage: Eukaryota > Metazoa > Chordata > Aves > Passeriformes > Pycnonotidae > Pycnonotus > Pycnonotus jocosus. The sequence continues at coordinate 27,798 of VWYP01026642.1, read as the reverse complement.
TTCATGCTATTAAGGGATTGTTCAAAATACCTTACTCCTTTGTTTAAGAGGATTATGCACTCCAAGGATTCTTGTTTATCAGTCCCCAGGCTCTCTTCGCTCACCCTTCCCTTGCCAAATTCCTGTTAATTATGGGAACCCAGATCTGTGACCATGAAATAGGAATTGAGGAATTAAGTAAATTAATCAGGCTATGAAGGGCAGATGTAATGTCTACACTGCACCCATCACATTAGAACAAATCTAGAACTAGAGGGAAATGACATTTAGAAAAATTTCAGTTCTTTCAACACATCTCTCTTTCCTAATCAAAGTCTCTCTTCAGTGCAAATCCCCCATTTCTTGTAAGCCAAGCTGATTTTCCCCAGGTATCCTCCACCAAGAATGTGAACAGGTAGAGATTTGTGAGCTTTCCTCCCTCCACACAGCTGACATAAAAACAATAAAAGAATTCTTTAGTTTGGATTGTTATTTCTGCAGCAATCCTTTGCCAGGGTTACTCACATAATTACTGTAATCTTTTAATCTAAGAGCTCTCCAAAGCCTTCTAACACATCCAGGACATGGAACCCCTAATCCTGACTCTCCAGTCAGTTCAGATGCCTACAAAAACCCTTCAAGGGTGTATGGACAAGCACAGGTCTCTCCTGATTCTGTCCAAACACCAGCAGTGCTCTGACCTGACCTTTGAGCAGCACTCACCATTCATTGACAGATTTCATACTCCATTTCCACAACTTCCTGATCTCAGCCTTAGGGATATACAACCTGCATGTTTCCCAAAGCAGTGCACCAACAAAAATAAGGTTTGCATCTCTTGTGCAACAGAACACACTGGACACTCATGATTTCAAACCACTAAGAGAAGCAGATGTTAATTGTTGATGAAAATGTATGTACAAAGCCTAAATTTAAGGTTTCGACCATCTTAAAAGAGCATCAAACCAAAGATTTCCAGTGAAGGACTACTTCATCTTGCAGGTGTTTCTGTAAAAGACTTCATGAACAGCTGCAAAAAGACTCTTCTTGAGCCACTGAAGAGTTCTTCCTCCTTTCTACCCCTCCATTTCAATAACTATTCTCTAAATCTCTTACTGCAATTTGTAAAGGGAACAGCATGGGGCTTTAAAACATAAAACTGCACTCTAGAGTAACTTTGCTAGGAGTATAAATTAAACTAAATTGGAAGGTGCTACATTCCCATCTGTTCCCCTCCATCAGAACCAATTCTTACTGGGCCCAGGGGAGCCAATTCAAAAAGCTGAAGTGGCAGAAATTAACAGCATAAATAGTTTTCTGATCCTGCTTGTGGAGAACAAGCGGCAGGAATGAATGCCCACCTGGACAGTAGGTGTGCCACAGGAACTACTGAGACCAGCCTGTGGCTGAGATCACATTACCTGTCCTGCAAGTCACCATCCCACCGAGACAAAAACACTGTGTGTGCACTCAAATGAGGTGGACAAGTTTGTTCATTCGTTTTCATCTACAAGAACCACATTAATGCACAAATTCCTCTGTTTAGATTTCTAGTAACTGCTCTTGTGCCTGGGCACACCCACACTCATCTCACAGAATGGTCTGGGTTGGAAGGGACCATAAAAATCACCTCATTCCAACCCCTTGCCATAGGCAGGGACACCTTCCACTAGACCAGGCTGCTCCAAGCCCCATCAACCTGGCCTAAAGCACGTCCAAGGATGGAGCAGCCTCAGTTTCTCTGGGAAATCTGCTCCAGTCTCCTTACTATTAGGAATTTCTTCCTAATATCCCATCTAAACTTACTCTCACTTTGAAGCCACCACCCTTGTTCCATCATTACAAGTTTCCTCTTCAAGAGGATGCAACAAAAA